>JAPYYS010000888.1:0-133704 GCA_030522525.1 Campopleginae sp. 14b
CCCCCCCCCGGCCCCCCCCCCCCCCCCCCCCCCCCCCCCCCCCCCCCCCCTCTCATAATTACCAAAAGTTTGTGCATTGGCACAATCGGTGACTGAATAAGAAGGATCCTCTACATACAACAATGTTGCCAAGTTAAAAGCATAGGAAAATTCGAAATTCTTATTTTCGTTAATCGTATTAAGCTTCGATGTCATCGAGGAATCGAATGTATGTTTTTTTTTTGGGTACACTTTGGCGCATGATCCCCGCGATCAGTGTAGAGTGGCTAAGGTACGGTCGCACGTTCCAAACAAGCGAATAGTAGCAGCGGAGGAAGGAGGTGGTTATCGGTAGCCATGAGTGCCACAAATCTTGTGCTATCTGGTTGGATCTTCAGGTTTTTGGTGACTCTCTAATACCTTCGGAGAGTCTCAGGGACGTATTCTTACTCGGTCTCCACCTCCTTGATCTTGGGATGTTGGAGAGCCAAGTAGAGCTCCGGATTCCAGGCGATGCCCATGAGGAGTCGCGTTGTCCGACGTCCACTTGGCCACGTAACTCACATCGCTATATAAACGCAGAAGAAGAAGGCACTTCGATCTCGCGTTGTGTTCGAGGGAGCAGGCGAACGAGACTCTGAGGTCTTTTAGTGCTGAGCTACCCTGCAGACCTAAAGGGAATGATCGGTGGGTTACTGTGCGTGAGACAGAGAGACCAAACCAAAAGGCAGCGGCCAGCATCCCTCGGATAGATAGTAACTATGGATCCCATAGCTCTTTCCTCGGCCACATAAAGAACACAAACTCTCGGGCGTATCCAAGATGGACTACGCTTACGCGAACGCGGATTGTGCCATCTAGTCTGCGCTCCGAAAGCACACGAGAGAAAAGCATCCGATGTTTAACCGCTGTAGCAACTGGACGCGGTGTGGGAGGAACCCCGAGCCCCCTCTGCCCAGGACTAAAACGACATTTTGTACTTGGAATAGAATAAACCAACGAAAAAGACTGAGATCGCGGGCTCCAACAGAAAGACAAATAAAAAACAGTTCAACTTCGCGTTCACGCGCCATTCAAAAGAAAAAATAAAATAAAATCGAGCGAATAAGAAAAAGGACAGCGAGATCCCTGGACGTGCGGGTTCATCCAGTCGTCCAAGAATTTTGCGACACATTCGGCGACGCCAATGACGCGCCAGCTCCCACGAGCAATCACCGAGATCAAAAAATTATTATATTCCGAGTCTCTAACGCGTTGAGGACTCTCAACAATCCATAACCATTGATTACTCTCTTAATTAGTTAATTATCCATGAAAAATAATGTAAATTGTTGCCTTGGAATTGAAAGAAAAGAATGAAACGTTATCAGGTCGATCGGTGTTCTAGAATTCCTCGAAATATGTAATTATTTGTGAACTTTATATTCCAACTCACAATTAGCAATAAAAAATATGATTTTAATGCTGTTGGGAATTTGAGAATTTATGAAGTTACGGACTTTTCAAGTGACTCGAGATTTTGCTCACGATTATATGATCCCTGCTATTTTTTCTTCGCGTTTTTTTTTCTTAACTTCTTCGATGCCCACTTTAAATATCCAAGATGTCAAGAGAAATAACGATACTCCATCTGGCTGAGAAAAGAATTTATCGTCTACCGCAAGGAACGGGGGCTTGAATAGGCTGATTCCGTAACAACTAACTCCTTCCACAGAGGTGGTCGAAGAATCTTCCCCCAGTGCCCTTTCTCAACTTTTTCTCACTTTCTCGTTTCGAGTGAGTGCACCGCGAGGGGGTATCAACGAGTTTAAATATCGGTATTAGAGGTGCGCTTCAGGAGATAAGAGGAAAAAGGACACGACGTTTCTATCTCTTCTTGTTCTTTTTATTTTCAGGTCCATCTGAGAATCGGTATCGTTTCCCCTTTTTCTCTTCTCCGCTCTTCCCTCGCCACCTCCTCTTTCCTTCTCATTCGTATTTTATTCTGTCCGCTTCGCTCCATAAGATCGCATTCTTTACGACCCATTAGACGAATTCATTACCAGCCCCCAGGCAATAGGTATAGGTGAGGTTCTGCCAAGATCCTGTCCACCTCTCTTTCACTCTCCCTCGTAATCGAATCTCCAATTTCTCTCTCCCTCTCCCTCTCGCTTCCTCGAGTTCTTTAGCATTGCATATTGCTCGATCTTTTCTCCGGTTGTCCTCCAACCAGTACACTCAACTTATTTCTCATTTGCCTCGAGTCCTCTTTAATGTCGTGTCCTTGATTTGTACGTCTATCGATTTTTGGTATACCAATATTTATTCATTCCTCTGCAACTCGATAAACAATCCTTTCTTTCCTGGAGTCACCGTCTCTTCAATATTCACGTTGTTAACTTTCGTTGTGAACGGAAATTCCAAGCGTAACAGGTTTTCAAAATTCCTTTCTCCAATCAAGCCATTCTTCGAGAATGAAATTTCATTTTTCTACTTTCAAAATCATTGCAATCGATTACTCAGGATTTCATGCTTTCATCGAAGGAATACAACGTTTTCAAAAGTCCAAGTACAAATCAATATTTTTCGATAATTTCGAAATTTTCCTTATTTCGAGCAATATTCTCGATTTCTAACGCAACTGTCGGATTAATTTGTGATTGGAATAACAGAAATTGACCCTTCCAAGAGACTTTCCACAATATTTCTTGCTGCAATGACTGAATTTCGTAATTTTGAAAAAAAAAAAAAAAAAAAAAAAAAGAAAAAGGGAAAAAATTCAGTCTACAATTGTGATTGCGTTTCATTCCTGATGGCCAAGTTTATGTTGAGGTTGAATAAACATCCAGTGTAATTGAAGGAGCCGAATGATTTGGTTTTCTTAATGGTCGGTATATAATGAGCTTATCGAAATAATTAAAGCGCTTCTTGAGTAGGCGAATTTGGAGGGAGATATAGTAAGAGATAATGAAAAGGTCGATTCGAATTTGTTATCTGACGGAGGCGAAGGTCTTGTAATCTGCGTCTATCCTGAGAGAAGGAGCAGCTTCTCTTTCAGCCCGTATCCATCCCTTTCGTGCCATGACATAAATTCACCGGTGAAGCCATTCCCTTCGAGCAATGATTCTCCTGGACTCTTGGCCTTTTCTAGGATCGCTGTCTTTTTGCCGATCTACGATAGCGAATGTACCCGAAGTTACATGACCGTAAATCGCGGATCGAAAGGAAAGAACAAAATTTTGTACTTTTTTTGTGTGTGTTTTTTTTTAATTCCGCATGTCACAATCATTGATCATGATTCACTTGGGCTAATGAGACAACCCGAGAGAAAAAGCAACGTTTTCGTGTCGTAAACGCGGAGAGTAAAATATGACAATCACGAAAAGAAGAGGAAAGAGGCGAAACGTAGAATAATGTTCGTTCCAGCTCCCGAGGTCCGAACCTGTATCAATTCATTAGCGCATTATACTGAAAAAAAAAAACGGTTAAAATAAATCGTATACATGCCGCAAATACGGGCTATCTCCTATGAAGAGAGAAACCAGCTGGGACCGGTTTTTCGCGCTTCGAATATCCTCTGCCTTGTTCTTATTACTTCTCTCCTGATGCCTACCACTCTTACCTTTTTTCCTTCTTCTTCTTCTTCTTCTTCTTCTTCTTCTTCTTCTTTTGCTGTTGCCCTTTACCCCATAGGCTTCTGCATCAAACGCTACCAGGCCTCGCCATTTCTTCTACATATTTCTTACACGACTGGGTAATGTGGATAGTCAGCTCGTAATCAAAATACATCATCAAGATCGCGGGAAAAGCTGCATTCCGAATGCCGGATAAAATGTTCACTTTTTTTTCAACTTTCAATGACGATTTTTTTTTTTCAGTATTTTCGGAAATCTTGGGAAATGGACGAAATGTTTTGTCTCGCTGAGACCAATGAAAAATTTTACAAAAGTTTTCAAAAATTAATGTGATTTGACGATTTTTCGAAAAATCTCGGATTTTCGTAAAATTTGAAAAATTATAAAATTAAAACCGTTTGAACAATATTCCTCAAGTTCAATACCATCCTTCCCATTACAATTCTGAATTCATAAGAAAAAAAATTGCAATAAATTTGAAAATTCAATTATTCAAAATGTTATACAATGTGTATTTTTCTAGCGATTCAAACAAAATTCTCAGAAAATGAAGAGCTTATATGGATTAACATCTGTGCGAAAGGGGAGCCCTGAAGCTCAAACCGTTCTCGAGTTATGAACGTTTGAAATTTACAGTGCCATATGACATACACCCACACATATCCGGACATTTTTTCTAGATATGATTTTTCGATGTTTTGGGAAACTTTCAGGACTTTAGCATTGAAATCTGAAGAAAGAAAAAATTCACCGTCCATGGCGATGGCGCGAAATAATATGAAACAAACTTGCACACGATCGCAATAAAAGCAGCTGCTTGTTCGAGTGTGAAACTATATTATTGCTGAACGTCGAAGCTCAAACGAGCGACCAATCGAAACTATCAATCTTCTCATTATGACTAAGTCTTAAAAGAGAATAAAAAATTTCTCGCAGTTTGAAT
The DNA here is from genome assembly GCA_030522525.1 of Campopleginae sp. 14b. Taxonomy (NCBI): domain Eukaryota; kingdom Metazoa; phylum Arthropoda; class Insecta; order Hymenoptera; family Ichneumonidae; species Campopleginae sp. 14b. The sequence goes on from JAPYYS010000888.1 coordinate 4,537, forward strand.
TATCCGAGCAATTATCCTTTCAAGTTGAATTATACGCGCAGGTTCACGACTAAATATTTGAACGGTGTAGCCTGAAGGGTAAGCCGACATATAGGCCCATAAAATAAGCCGCCGTACAAGCATCGCGTTACGCGTTATTTACGGAATGTCGTCTCCGGCGAGTCCACCTTATCTCAATAATACGAACGTTCATTAAAATCAACAATTATTTCGCTAATCCATTCTCCTGATTATAATCATTTCATTTTCGAAAAATCTCCATCAGAGAAATTTCTAAACGTGTGCAAAATCCAGGTTTCTTTGTTTTGGTCTACGGACGTTGATTTCGACGTCATGACATTTTTTTCGACTCGACACTAGAATGTCAGGGTGAGCTCAATAAAATCGAATAAATTTAGAATTATGTTTGCCAATTGTTTTCTTCTGTGATTTCCGTTCGAAAAAGATGAGAGATTCAGCTAAATCTGTGTTCAGGAATTCTGCGTTCGGAGCTGTAACCAGCGAGCCAAAAAATTGAGGCAATTGCTCGAAAGTGAAGCTTCAAGGGTCAAGAAGATTTTTCTTCTTTATCATTATTTTAATGAGAAGTAATAAAAAAAAACTGCAATTCACAACTTACCGTACGATTATGAGGGTTTTGGAGTATCTGGTGATGCAACTCCGATGGGAGGGACGTCTGTAAGTTTCTAAATGAACGTCAACGTGGCCCAAGATCGTGCGAACGAGCTCGAATAGAAGAACAAGGAAAAAATGTTAAAATAAAGGACGAACAGGATGGAGGATTTTTCGAAGGAACAATAATATCATGTACGAATGATTTTCAGCATAGTTTATAACATATATATTTATTTGAGCTTTAATTGCATTTTAAAATACAACCGAAATAATTAAATAATGACAATTCTGGTAAAATGGTTTCAAGAGTTTTCGCGTATACATGATGCATATCTTTGTGGTTGCTTTTTATCCGCGTACACGCGTACTATGTATTTTCCCCCAACTTCATATCGTTTTCGTTTTTTTTTTCTCAATCTCTTTATTTCTTTTGTAATGGTTCCACCACGCTAGTGTAAATATTGAAATAACCGTTGCATTTTTCAATCTTTCAAGGATCGTGTGGAACAGATGTTTATTAATTTTTTTTAAATTTTTTGTTTGTTTAATTTTTCATTTTCTTTAAATTTTAGATTTTAATCCAGCCGTTCGTTCGTTTGTGCTCGAATAATGAGTATAGCTCCCACATAGATTCACACTGGTTTCTCATCCTCTCAGCAGTCGTATATAATCACAATAATAATATTAATATTATTATTATTATATTGATAAATATTTTTTAAAGTCCGCGATGGAAGAATTAGAGTTTACAAGAAATACGTATACAAGTGTGTGTCGTGTGGTTTGTTTTTCGTTTTTTTTTCCGTTTTTTTTCCTTTAATTATTATTATTAATATTTGTTTGTTTTTTTTTTGTTTTTAATTATTATTAATATTATTTTTCTTTAATTATTTTAAATCTTCGTCTATCATCCCCCTTGTGCACGTATCGGGGGCTGTACGTTGCCGCTACCCCATCAGTCGGCCTTGATCATCCAGTCTATCACACATACGTTATTTCAACGCTCCATCACATTCATTCGTTTAATCTGGCGCGCTCACTCTTTCACAGTCAATTATACGATCAATATCATGCACTTGCGCCCATTTTCGCACAATATCACTGTACCGTTCTTCCTGCCATTCGTATTATTTAATCATCGAAATGAAATGATAATAATAATAATAATCGTAATAATCATCATTGTCATAATAATCGTAATAATAGTAATAATAATATTAATAATAATCATTATTATAATTGTGATAATATTTTCAATCAGTATACACAATTATTAGCGACATTTCGAATGATAATGACAATATTTTACACGTTAATGACGCGTGCGGCTCGCTCGGATACGGCGAGATAATAAATATATGTTTGAACAAATAAAAATTTACAATGGTCTATCCACGCCCGCGATAACATTGTGCCGCCTCTGTCTCTGTGTTGGTGAGTCTGTCTCTGTGTGTGTATTTGTTCCGTGTCGGTCCGTGCGCTAATGTCCCTGTTTACGTGTCTGTATACATGTTTGTGTGGTAATGCGTGTGCGCGCGTGCAAGGATTCAATTTTTGTGTGTTTGCCGAAGGCGAACGATTGGCCGAGCTAACGCCGTTCCATCAAAATACATTGAACGGGGCGATGGCCATGAGCGCGCTCACGAATTTTAGTATGTTCTCTCTCGTCTTGTTGCATCTGGACTATAGGCTGGTTTCGCGATCCTCAGTCGCTAGAAACACGTACGGTTATCAACCTTGTGGCATATTGCACCGGACACGATCCGATTATTTTTCTTTCAATTTATTTATTTTATTTTTTCACTTTTTTCTTCGCTCGCCACGGGATAACAACTTCATTGCTCTCTACTTTTTTCCTCTCCCATTATAATTTTTGTTTACTCGTGTGTTCCTGCTTTTTTTTCAATTTTTTTTCATTTTGTTATCACCGGGTTTCATAGTTTCTTCCCTTTTCGTCGCTAATTGTGTCAACCCGTTTCCCGTAAGTATTAACAATGAGAGATGCTTATACAGTTTTCACCCTTCTAGCCTAGCTTACATCCTGAGCCCTATAATGAGACCTAGTCCTTAATATCTAAAGGCATACATACCGAGGGTCGAAATTTCACGACAGCTTTTCGTTTCTTGTGTGTATGTGTGTGAGTATTTGTGTTTTTTTCGCTCCTTCATTTCAATTTCGTTTCATCTTTCCCTATTTTATCCTTTTTTTTCCTTTCCTTTTTACATCCTTCTCTCTCTCTCTCTCTCTCTCTCTCTCTCTCTCTCTCTCTCTCTCTCTCTGTCTCTCTTCCTCTCCTTCCGAACCCATTCACTTCAGTCTTGAAGTATAGGTATTTATAATAACATCACAAACTTGGCCGTTTGCCGAGCCAACACGTGACTCAGCAGCATCGGCGAGATATGGTGGCATCACAATTAATCAACACTTGTTTTTTTGCCTTTTTTTAATTTTATTTATGATTTTCGTTTTTGTTTTTTTTTTTTCGACTTGACGCACCCACCTATACGCACACGCGCACATATACATTTGCGCACTTGTTCCTCGCATCAAGAACGCGTTTCTCATTTGTTCACGTCGACCTCGCCCTAAATTTTGATTATTATACAGAGCTACTGTATGCGTTAAGTATCGCCGATGTCGCTTCTTTCGTATTTGTCTGTGTATGTGTGGTTCACCGTGTTAATGTATGTGTGGGAGTGTTTTTGTAGGTTTTGTGGGGTAGTCAGTAAAAAATGTATGGCAAAGAAACAAAAGAAAGTCATTTGCTACAGTCCGTTCTCCCGCTGCAGTTCGACAATGGAAATTGCACTCGTCTCTCGTGGAAGAACAGAGTAGGTACACGCTTTAGGCGCGAGGAACTTGGACACGTGCTCGCTTAATCAGCTACAACTTGTAACGAAAGTTAATCCATTCTTTTATTAATATTCAGTTCTATTTTCAGTGAACGGAATTTTTGAATAATTATCACGTCCTCTGATCCATTAATTAGTGCACGAGTATCGGAAAAATATAAAGAACATTTCAACACTCGCTTCTGTTCAAGTTTTTATTTGATCGATTAATTTTCCTTTTTTTTTTTGCTTATTTTGCGTTGAAAATTGGACGAGATTTTGTCAAAAATTTGACGTTTGTTCGATAAGGTTGAGAAACAGGAAATATTTTTTTCTCATCGATACCAAGTTCCTCGTGTGGTAATGAAAAACTAGAAAGTTGTGGAGGCCGGAGTACGACAACAAAACTTTAGGTTTGTGAGGAAAAATTATGCTAGGATGGGGAAATTCAATGTGAACTGAATTGAGACATTTTGAGGGATTGGGGAATCGTCTTATAATTAACCCGCAGATACCACACCGGTGCAATTTTGCTGCTACGAAAGTTTAAAGTGTAAGTGGTTTTCAAAATTCTCTTCTTCAATTTGGCCATTTTTCCACAATTAATTTTTTTTTTTTAATTTTCATAATCATTGCAATCGATTAGTCAGGATATTTGACCCCTAAAAAGTATGGTTCCAAGATTAATTTCATGCATTCATCGAAGAAATACTAAGTTTTGAAGGGTCGAAGTGTAAATTTGCAATAGTGTGGTAAGTGACCTCAAAGGGTGTCTACGGGTTAAAATCTCACGATTGAGAAGGAAGATTTTTGCTGATACGAGAAATCTATCCGGGCCCTTTTGAACCTCTGAACTTTACTAAAAAGCCAAGTTTGTTACTGTGGCCGGTATCCGGTGCTGCTAAATGCCAAAAAGGTTTGAATGAATAAACTCGAAAGGTCTGGAAAGATCAATCGCATGAGTGGTTGACGAACGATGATAGTTTTGAAATTGTGGAATAACGAGATCACCGCTGTCTTCCATGCCCCCTCGACTTTTTAGGACTGTCGTTAAAGTTACCTGTAGTAATAATCGTAAGAGCAATAATAACCTAACTAATGACCGCGTCATTATGTTTATTTTTGTCGCATTAACAGTCGCGTCGTAGTATAGATACACTTATGTACAAATGGCACCGCTACTTACGGGGCTCGGACTATACGTACTTGCTAGACAATTGCTTGGCCAGTTCCGTATACTTGAGAAATTTTGAATGAGGGCTCTCTTCGAGTGGGGAGGCTGAGGGTTGCGACGGACTACCGTTTGCCTGGGGCTGGGGTGGGGATTTGTTGCGTTGGGTGCTCGAAGGAGAGGTCGAACTACGACTCGGTCCACCACCGGAAGTCTGTTGAGATAAGGTCGAAGTGGCAGCCGCAGAGGCTGATGTTCTGCTGATCGTAACAGGATCCGGAATGACGCCATCTTTTACGAAATGCATTTTAGATAAGTGATGCCTATAGGCGCCTTTCGATATGAAAGGTGTGTCGCAGAAAGCACATTTCATAATGGAATCAGCAGTGACAACTGCGTCATTGCAGGCCCAACTGAAGGCGAGTATGGCACCGGGTGTTGGGCCTGGTCCTGGACCGGAAGTAGCACCACTTGCTGGGTTTGGCGCGTTGGCAGAAGCGGATCTTGACCCACCGCTGGAATTGCCTGAACTACCACGAGTCTCCGTTTTGTCGCAGAGCTTCTGAAGAGCAGCCAAAGGGTGACTACTCGTTTTGCGGCCTTGGGAATCTGTCACTCCACTGGAACCTCCTCCACCACCTGATAAACTGTCAAACATGGAAGACAGAGCACCGAGACTACTGGACGCTTTGGTGTCCGGTGTACCTCTCGGCGTGACCGAACGGTCGCTGCTCGCTGGACTGCTCGTACTGTTTCTGCAGGGACTTCGAGCTACTTGCTCGACTTGGCTGGCTGGTCTTGGTGTCGGTGGACCCAGGTGAGGCGACAGAACTTCACGAGCTTCTTCTGTATTCTCGTGCAGACTGCTTCGACGATGATTCGTCGTTCCATAATTTATTGGCTCTTCATCGTCCCTCGACTCATCAACAACTTCGTGCTTCACTTGGACTTCCCTGGGCGACGTTGCCTGTGGCGCAGGTTCTTCCTCACTCGCTGGAGGAGCCTCAGAATCTTCGTCTCTAGGTTCTTTCTTCACTACGACGGACTCCTCGTCTCCGGACTCTGGATCACAAGGAGTCTGTTGTCGACTTGGTGGTGCTGCGACTTGCTTATCAGGAGTTGCTCGATGACGGTGTGAATGAGATCCTGAGAGCCTGTCGTGACTCATGGAAAGATCCATTCGTCTTTCAGGCGTCATTGCATCCGTTCTGGTGCTCCCTCGTTCGGATATGGAACTGGATTCGCTGCCACTTCTTTCTCGTCTTGCTGCTGCGCTCGTCGAATTGTAATGTATTTGTTGGTGTTGCTGGTAAGATCTCAAGAGATTCATAGTTTGGGCATCGACGAGTGGTTTCGTATAATCAACGCTTTCGTCGATACCCAATCGTTTGAGAATGCTCGAGCCCATCGGCGCTCCCGGCTGAGAATGATGAAGTCCTGGAGTCCCATGACGGACCCTAGAGTCGAAGCTTTTTTCTATGAGTTTCTCGATGGCATTAAGCACCGACGGGGATGACGTACCGCCGGTAGCCTCGTTGGCACTAGGCGTGGGAGTCTCTTTCCCAGGGGTTGTCGCGTCGCTCGCTGAGGATGGAGATCGATGATGTCTCGATGAAACTAAAGACGTATCCTCGTTGACGCTCTTACGACCGCTTTCGCTGGATGGCAGGGCTTGCGGCATGTGATTCGACATCAATGCGCTCTTCAAAAAGTTCCTTTGATTAACTCCGATAGTCCCAGCTCCGATACACTGTCGAATGTGCTCAACGAAGATGGTGGTTTCTATTTTTTCACCGCACTTTTCGCAAGTTATCCTCCCGGCATGTTTGCCCAAACTGTACGATAATCCTGAATTGGCATCACCGTTCTTGAACTCATTTTGAGCGCGTTCAAGCTCCAGTAACTTTCTAACGGGCAGTGACTTTTTTCTTTTTTCTCGTGTTTGTCTGCGTCGGCCACCACTTTCCGTGATTGATCGCATTATGTGTTCCTTGTAGTGAGAATTTTTCACCATATGATTGCTCAGTTCCTTGAGGGAACTGAAGGCTTGATCGCAGACTTTACACGTCAGTACAGCACTGACATGACTACTGGTAGCTCCGCCGCCTAGTCCAGGGCCACCGGTGCTTCCACCGTGTTGTCCACCGCCGCTTCCCGGTGGTAAACTGCCAGCTCCTCCTCCGCCACCTCCGCCACTGCCTCCTCCAGCGCCGCCGCCACCTCCAGCTCCTCCGCCGCCTCCTGCGCCACCGCCGCTTCCGCCTGATCCACCTTTGCTCTCGTCCGATGATTTCCATGAGATTATTTGCTCTTGAGATATAATGTTGGTGTAGTGCTGGGTCTGTTGCATATGCGATGTCATTTCAGCGAGCGATCGGAAGCTCTGACCGCACCACATGCATTTGAGAATTTGTCTGGTTTGTTCAGCACCCTTGCCCAACCAAACGTCCTGACCACGAACCAATTTTCTCGGCAATGGCATGGTCTCCTTGATGAGGAGATTAAGTTCAGAGGGACTCTGCTTGCTGCTCGGTGTGGCGTTATTATTGCTGCTGGCTCCTGCGGAGCTCTGCGATTGATGTTGATGTTGATGCTGGTGTTGGTGTTGGTGCTGATGCTGGGATTGCTGTATCGATGGCATCGATGTTTGCTGGGAATGTAGACCCGAGGAAGGTGGTGGTACGGGCATATTAACTCCGCAGTGTTTAGCTTCTTTCATGTGGGTTGTCATGGCTGCCAGAGTTGGGAAACTTTGTTTGCACCAAACGCACTTGAGGACATCTTTGGCCTGATCAGCTCCTTTGTTCAGCCAATGCGATTGCCAAGCACTGTGTCTGCTCCCCGATGTTCCAGTGGGGTTGCTACCGATCGAGCTGCTTCCGGAGCCTCCGGAAGAAGATCTGTACATCTCTTCACCGCCCAACTTACTCAGTTCACTCATTTTCTCCAAAGCTTTCGTCGCTTCGCTCGGCTGATATGGCTTGTCCAGGGCAGCCGGTGGTTTCATCTTTCCGTTCCATAACTGATGACTATCCACCACAGCGGATGTACTCTTAGGCGAGAGTTGTTGCTGACTAGTAGCCGCCGCTACCGCGGCAGCAAAGTACGGAAAATGTGAGGCTACTACTGGTGACGTCCAGGGCGAAACGACTGGTCGTCCGAAGGAAGTTGGAGTCGATGGTGATTCGTGGTGAGCTGTGGGGGTGGATGCTGCGAGTCTTGAAGACTTCCGCGGTGGCGGAGGCGGTGAATCTTCAACACTAGGACGTTTCCTACTGGAACAGGACAAGTCCAGTGGTCCATTGTTTGTTTCTGTTGACGATGACGGTGTCGGTGGTTTCGTTAGATTCAATATGTGTTGTTCGTCTTCTTCCTCGACCGATGACGACTTCCTCGTGCTAAAATCTAGAACCGCCGGCAGCGGTGTAGCTGCCGGTGAAATTTCGCCACCGCTTGCCGGCGACACCAAAAGTCCCGCTGTTGCTGCCGGTGGCGAACACGACGACGATACCAGTGGCGACGCTGAACCATGCGACAATGGCGAGTGCCCAAGAAGCAGACGCTGATGCGTCTGCTGCAAATACGCCGCCATTACGGCTGCAGAATGCGGTGGCAAAAGTGGATGCGGCCCAAGAGGTAACGGCACAATGCTGTTCGGACTTACTGGACTCGCACTGCGCCGATTAACAACAGGAGGTGGCGGACTTCCAACAGCTGGACCGGACGACTCTCGCGAATCGCGAGATGGACACCGAGGGCTCATTGGATCCCTACAACAAAAATTACAACATTTTTCTATACCCTTCCTAGAAATTCACATTATTATTCTCAAATTTTTATAAATTTTCGAAAAAAAAAAACAAACAAACTTCAGCGTCCCGTCTCGGAATCTACTCCCCGAACTTGGGGAACGTGATAGCCGCAAAAAATCATTGAGATCAAGAAATTTACCATCGGATAATTCACGACAGGTGTCATTATTGAGATAATCGATATTTCCGATTCGTGTTTCTTGAAAAATTGAACTGCAACCTTCAACTTTTTCCAAAAATTTCCAAAATCCAACTTGTCGTTAAGAAAGTAAAAAAAAAAAACACATATTTCTATAAAAACGATACTCTTTGGTGTTCGTAATGTCTTTTGCATGGCATAAAACTTGTAAATGCATCTGCAATAATTGACGTTTCGTAATAAATTAAATGAATTAATGTCAATACCAGAATCACGAATATTAAATAATGAAGCACGTGGAAGTAATTCGTTGATCGAAATTCCCAATTATTAACATCTACAAATTCCACTGTCGCAGGTAACACACACTTTTTAAAATGTCACGTGTACGAAGAGACGATTGTAGCGTGGCATTGGCACGTTGTTAGTAGAATTTTTAGGTTGTTAATGAATAAGCGATCCAACGTTAATGAGAATCCGAAATGAAAAGCACGAAGTTCGTGCATGTGACGTGGACGGCTGTGATTGGTTAGTAGTCGAGAAATGAATTTGAGGAAGTCGATCCTCGTTATATTAGCCTGTATGCGATGTGTATATTTATATATGTACCTGGGCAGGTTCGATCGACATGAGAGTCGATCAGATGATCCGAGAAAAGAAGAAAAAAATGGATATTTTCGATAAACCACGTGACGTGTAACTGAAAGTGCAAAATGTCTCAAGATTTTCGTGAGAGATCGAAAGTAAACAAAAGTGCATGTGACCGTAGGTTAGCAAGTGACTAAATGCACACGCGGTGTTGGGAGGTCGTGGTGCGCGACAGAGAGGACGTAGAATGGCCCTAGCTTGTCGACGGTCGACTGGTAACTGAGTGTTCTGACTGAATGCCGAATGCGTCGAGCGAGATGAAAGGGGAGCACCGCTACGCATGCAGGGGAAATTTTTGGAGATGCGGAAGTGGGGCGAGGGTGTAAGAGAAGCAGAGAAGGGTGGGGAGGCTCGAGGACCAGGAGGAAATACACGACGCGCCTATCTCTATTAGTCGAGCATGACGCCAGCTGTGCTCGGGCAAAAGGTGGAATAGAGCGCTCGTCGAATAGCGGCACAGAGTGGAGCAGCCTCAAGAACTATCAGCGAGTCCTTCTTGCTGGTGTGTCTGATGTATGTGTCGGCTTGAGCGCATACAACGCGAGCTATACGTTTTAATATCAGTTGGTTATCGTTATGATTGTTGGTTAGTGTGTGCGTATAGAGCCGGTCGCGCGGCAAAGCATTGCGAAGCGAATGCGTGCGATGAGCGAGCAGATTGCGCACACACCTTGGTGTACACGTCGAGAAAACCATACCGAGCTAAGATTTGTTGATTATCAAACAACGCGAGAGTTATCTCGGCTGATAGCTCAGTTCTTCTTTCTCTGTGTGCTGACGAAAAAAATGTCGGCAAGTTCAAAAGTATAAAGTTAAAATATAGCTCGTAAAGCTCAAGATTGAAAATTGAGATTATTCTCGTCGGGACTTTGGTACAAATGTAACGGTAGCACGATTGAGCTATTAATTTATGAGATCGCGTCATGGAAAATGTTGAAGATGTACTGCGCACCACTTGCCATTATTATGTGCAATAAATTTGTTCTGTTGATTAACTGCGATAATACGATCTAATAGTCTAATCTGATTGCTTGCATCTGTCAGCCAAAAATGAGCCAAAATTTATGAGAATATTTCGAGGGATTAAGATTGAGAGGGTAAAGATTTACCGAACGCAGTTTATATTTAAAGTTCTCCCGATTATATGCAGTTACTATTTTTACCTGTCAGGAGGACCTATGTCTCTGAGAGTCGTGGGATTCAGACTTGACGTTGTGGATGGAGGTGGTATCACTGGCGAAGCATCTTCGTCCTCATCCTCGATGCAGTCGATTTCCTCTTCATCTTCTTTGACCGTCCGTGGACAGCCCCTCTCGCTGGGGCTGATCGGGCCATCTTCGTCTACACAGTCTTCTTCATCAGCTTGTAATTCTGTACCAGGACCTGTGCCTTCGACGCCCTCTTCCCCTGCAACAACATCCAGCAAGAAAATTTCCATTATTTCTGACAAAAACGTTTGATACGACGATCTTTGCATTCCCATCATTCTGGACGATCAAACATTTCACCGATTTCGATGCAAATCTCGTCGATATCGCTCCCATCGATTTCCATTCGATCTCTACCATCGAACAAGGAAATTTAAGGCTTCACCGCATAAACTATTCCACACCCCAGCCGCAAGCCTTTCCCTCTTTTCTTCCTCGCTCAATCGGCTTTTACTCTCGCAATCAGAAATGACGCCGAGAAGCAGCTGCTCGGCAAAGGATGCCTTCGCAACTTGTATACAGGCGTTGCTATATTACGCAGCAGAATGAGAACCGCGACGATATAAAGGTACAGATGGGCTGCAATAATAATGCCGCTATCGGTTCATTTATCAGCCTTTCGTGGCATCGTCGACCTCGTGCCATCGTACACACTGCGATGACAGCATCTTCGTGTTCCACACCCTCTTCGCCCTACACTGCGCCAAGAAACTAGACGCTCCGTCGCGCTTATGAACCAAAAAAGGACAACACTCTTCGGGAACAACTCTATTGTCATTGCGTAGCGAGCGCTTCCGTCATCGACATCGTCACTTTTAATCGAAATCTTTGTCTTCTCTCTTTCCAGCAAAATCACCGGTGCGGCCTCATGACATTTCGGCCTGTGTGTCATTTCAACGAAACTAACGAATGACGTCCCCGACGCTTTCGTCTCATCGCAATAGATTCCTGATCGAATGAAACACGCTCGATTGTCCATTATCGATCAAACTCATTTATTATTAAATATTTAAATGATCTGCGCACAAGGATCTCCATAGAGGTTCGTCTCTCTCGATAAATCTCGATATTTTGCTAAAAATCGTGGGCTTTTTTGTTGAACACTATAAATTAAATATTTTTTGGATAATTTCAAAATTTTCGGTACTTTGGCACTACATTCGGTTTTTCACGGAATTGTCAGCAAAATTTACGATTGGAGGGACGAGAATTTGCGTCCCGAGGGACTTTCTAGAATATTTTTTGCTGGGATGACACAATTTTTGGGATTATTAAAAAAAAACAAAAAACGTTTAGTCGAACGTGTCGAACAAAATATCGATGTTTTTCAACACATTTTTCTCTTCAATTTAGCATATTCGTTTGTCATTTGACATTTTCCTGTTTTTTTTTTGTTGCTCAATCAAAATTTGAAGTTCGCGAAAGAGCGTTGCCGAAAAATATTTATTTCAAATCTGCACATCGCAGTCTCTGGAGTTGAAACATCAGCGTACAAAGTTTCCTATACAACGCAGCCAAAATCCGGGAGTACGAAGTTCAGGGAAAGTTTGTACTCTCGGAGAAATTTAGCGGAAGCAATTGGCGAGGTTCTAGAGAAAACTCGTCTGGCGTATACCATGACCTTCCGCAATCTTGCGTACTCGATATGTTTGCCATTTCGTTTTTATATGAATTTTGTTTTTATTTGCACAGAAATACGTAATGGGCTTTAGAAATTTGTGGGTTTCGTGAGTTCAGTTCTGCTGAGAATTGCAAGTTCATCTTCGACCTTGGATGTTTGATTTGGAAGAATTTTTGAGGATACATAGAAAAAAAAAAGTCTCGGCGATGGGTGGAATCTCATGGTGTCGTTGAGCACCGAGGTCTTTGGGATTGGAGGCGAGATAATGTCGCGGACTCCCTCGTATTTCTCCCCCCCCCCCCCCAACCCCTTCGTGCTCTCTATGTTTCCCTCTCTGTTCGTCTTCTTCTCACTTTTGTAAAACAGATCACTAAATCTTCTAGTGGTTTTTCCTGTGCTAGTCGCGAGCTTGACGTGGGTTCGGGAGAGGACTTATTTACGAGTGACTGTCGAAATCGACGCCACGGAGGATGGAGGAGCAGGACATGCGTTGAATCGGAATAAGGGTCCTGGCGCGTGGGGCCTCTGTTCGTGGACACGAATGCAGGCAGCAACAAAGTCATTTTGAGAGTGCAATACAAAGAAGGACCCTGCCAAGCTTTGGTTAAAGAAATGGGATGAGAAAAAAAAATGATCGAGATGAAAAAAAATGTTTTTCGTAAGAAAAATCGACGTTTGGGTGACGAAGACGATTTCTGGTAAAAAATGACGAGTTTTTATTCGATTACTCTTTTGCATCCAAAGCTCAGGGACTGGCTCGCATGGGCCACCATGTTATTATCACATTGCGTCCTCCCTCGAGTCATGAAGGGAGTATCATTGACTGAGAGCACAAAAAATGGCAGGTCTGTGGAGTCACCAGCGTGGGGTCTTACAAGAGGGCTTGGTCAATCGTGGTAACTGGTGGAAGGTGAACATGATGCATTGGCAAGAGGACTGGACAAGAGGGGGTGGCAGAAAGGCATGTACCCACCCAAGGTGGGGATATCGACGAAGCGTCCTCCTGCCTACCTCAGAAAACTGACCAACCAAATGGTCGTTTGTTTGGGATCTGAGAAGCTTGTGTAGCAAGAACAAAAGTAGAAGGAGGAAGAGGAGAAGAAGGTGAGGGAGCGCGAGGACGATAAAGTAGAAATAGAAGGAAGAGAAAGGAGATCGCACATTGATCCGTTGGAGCATCGGCAACTAATTACGCAGATTTATGTCCCCATTGTCCATTGTCTGAGAGCGCGCGAGGAGCACCAGCACAACCCGAAAAAAAACGTCCACGGGGGGCAGTGAGCTCCTTGCACCAGCACACAGAGACATGTCTTGAGAAAGATGCAGAGAAACTGCAAACGCGACAACGACGAGATCCTCCTCGACGCACCACCAGGGGGACCAAACTAAAACGTAGCCTGTATGGGTTCACGGTGGTATCCACGTGCTAGAGCCTCACGGAGGGAAACAGGATGGCAGATAAGTGCGAAGGAGGAGGACGAAGGGGAAGGGCATCCTATGAAAACTCAACGTTCTATACAGCAAAGAGAAAATCAAGGACAAAAATTCAGCCAAATTCCAAAGAAATCTGAAGGGAAATCGGGCAGGAAAGTAGATTAGACATTTTGTGCAAAAAGTCACTGAACTTTATGATAGAAAAATAAAACAAACGCGAGGCCCTCGGGGAATACAGCCGGAAGGATCGCTCTGCTAGCTCTGTACATAAACCACACGTTCACCATATTTTTTCTTCTTATCTCAATCGCGTGTGATACGATCGTATTGAGAAGAAAAAAAATGTAATACGACTTATTTTCGAGTTTCTATATTTTTTTCGATTTTTCTTGCTCTCTAGCTCGAGCCCACGCGTTTCAATTAAGTTTTTGACTCCCCTAAATGTTGATTTTCAGAATGATGACCTCAACCTTATCCACAACGCAGCAGCTCCATCGATTTTCATTTTTTTCTCATAAAAATTCACTCTCTCTCGAGAATTTCTCTCCACAGAGCTCATAGCCAAGGTCAAGCAGAGTTCGAGGCGTTCTTAGTTTAGAAGCTCGACTTGCAGTAGCAAGCAGGGCTTCACGATATCTTGTACCGCGAACCGGTGGAAGATTTTACAAGGAGCAGCAGCAAGGAACGATGCAAAATACTCGCACGACCTGGGCGAAGGCGACGTCGTGGCCCTATTGGCAGACCGCTAACAAGGCAAATACGGGTCGAGCCTGGTTCTCGGCAAGCAGCAACCGATGAGCGGTATCCTCTGCTAAAGATACGCGCGCCAGGTACGCGACGTGAGTTTTAAAAGTGTGGTGTATCGGAGTCTGAGAGAGCGGGGGACGCCAATGGAACGGGCGTCGAGAATCCTCTCTCTGACACTCGAGGAGATCCTGCCGCGCGATATCCGTTCTCATGCTCGCCATGTCCTCAGGCTTACTCCGCTTTTGTACTGATCCACCGAAAAAGAGGAGAACGACTAACACGATATATTTGTTGGGAATACATTCGAACGGGCGTACGCTCGGAGCATTAAACATTCGAGTTTAATCTTCAAACAGAAACAACATTGCACCCTCGGATCAACGAGAAGAAACATCGTTCAACTTGCACTTTTATTCACTCACTCATTTATTTCGCAGCGCAGCTGTACATAAGTGTACTACGATCATTATCATAATCAACTTTTTCCATTAACCAATAAAACCGAAAACTCATTCTATTTATTCAACCCTCGAGCACCTTTTGGTCCTGGCAAGTTCTCACTCAACGATACAGTAACGTATCCATTTTTGATGCCCTTAAGGAGCCTGGCTACATACGAAAATATCATGAGAATTTCATAAAGTGTCGACCCTTCTTAATGAGAAACAAGGGAAAGCTCGATTTCGAGTGGCAAATAAAAACAAAAAAAAACTAGTGGCATTTCCCAGCACAACGATAACCTCGAGATTGATTAAGGCTCTGAGGGAAACGGGATGCGAAAAGAGGCACCTGGGTGGAGGCAATTGGTCGGATGACGTCCGAATCGAAGAAAGTTGTTGCGGTACATTCTGTCAAAGAAGATAAAGCAGAAATGGTTAATTCCTTGGGAACTCTAGGGAATTCCTCGGAGATATCAAGTATACGGGAAAGTTATTGTTGTAGGAATGAAAGAGAAAAAAAAAAGGCACTTTATAACAGACCGGATGGTGGAGAAGGCAAAAGGATACGGTGCGAGGTTTGGAACGGATCAAATGAAACAACGTGAAAAGACGAAAGACGTAGGCAGATGAGAGATGAGATGAATTTCTTGAATTTCTGATAGGAAGAGAGCGAACGGTGCTGCAAAGTCGAGCCGTGAGCATGCCGGACGAGGATACGACATGTATAGGCATCAGCTCCGTCTATCGAGTAGCGAAAAGAGAGAAGAAGGCAGCGAACCTAGAAAGCTTCACAGCCAGAAAGAGAAAGAGAGAGAGAGAGAGGGAGAAAAAGATGCGAATGAAATGCAGGATGAGACAGTAGACGAGAAGAAGAGACGGACGGATGGACGGGCAGGCCAGACAGACAGCCGCAGTGGCGGCAGCAGTGGGCACGAACGGACGTATACCGCAGTAGAGTGAAGCAGCGGGTACAAGGAGTGAAGAATGAGGAGAAAGGCTGAGGGAAGAGACTTCGCATTGTGATTCTCTCGCGGTCTGCCAGAGAGTGACTGACGGGTGAATCCGTTCATCTCTTCAGCGGTGGAGCTGCTTCAGCCTCTCGTCTCATGCAGGAGACGTCGACGTGGACGCGGATGTAGATGCGGACGGCAAACCGACGAGCCAAACCTTCAGGAGTGAGTAACATCAAAGGAACGTGTGTTCTCGATGTTGATTAACTTGAATTGACTTGTTCTACCCATGTTTATTTATTCAATTATTCCCCTTGGGAATGACCATGTCAGACGTCATCGAGACCGAACAATAAACGGTCACAAGTAGATTATGGTAATTGCCAAATTTTCATTTAATCGGTGGGGCGTGGAAAAATTCTCGAAAACTTTTGTTGTCACCAAATGAGCCCAAGAAATCGTCAACCTCTGATAAACAATAACCACCGAGTTGGTGCTCTTTCTCTCGGTGTCTTCCACCAAGAAATCCAAACTTGTGACTCCATTAAGAGACTCCATTGGGATTGGTACAAGAAAAAGAAGAAAATGAGGCGCTGCAACAAGGGTCTCGACAAACGAAGACCGAGCGCTCGTCCAACATCCACAAAGATACATCTTCGGCAATCGTATGTATATAATATGCCACTAGTAGAGTGATTGACTGATGAAGTGATCCTAAGTCAACACTTACTTCGTCTGTCAGCCAAATCGAGTTTCTCTCCATCATTTTATATTCCTATTTTTTTTCGGCTCCTTCCTCATCACTTCTACTTACTCGAGCCATCATCCGTCACACACTAACAACACATGATTTTCCAATTCGTTCGGCTTTTAATTATAACACTCCATTTTCGGACGACCGCGAATCACAGCCAATCATGGAGCGATCAGCAAACGTATCCTCGCGGTAATAAAAATAAATTTTTGAGTATATGGAATATATTTTGTCCAAAAATGTATGTATCTGATATACATATTTCAAATATATCCAAAATGCATTCCGGATATATAATATGCATCTTTCATGAATTTGATTTTTTTATAATTATATTATTATGGTATTAATTGATTATATTAATTTTTTAATATATCTATATTTACATAAATATATGAATATAAATAAATTGAATAAATATAAACAAAAATATAAATATATAAATATTTAGGAATATTTATATTTTTATATTTCTCAAATTTGAAATAGAATTTTCAAATTAATCCAATTGGAATTGGAGTTCAAATTAAAATCAAAATTTCAATATATTATAAATATATTTATATATATTTATTTATAAATATAAATATTTATATTCATATTCATTAATTTATTAATACATTCATAATTGTATATTTAAATATATTTTTACATAAATCGAAAAGTATTATCCGGCAACAAATATTTCTGTGTGGGGTGAAAATCATTTTACTCGTCCGGGCCATCGTTTTGTTCAGTTTTTCAAAAATATTGTCGTGTCTCTTGAGGGAGCTCGTCAATTAGTCGAGGTTAAGTGAATGCCAAAGTTGCAGAGTATCATACGTCAGAGGGAGGGAGAGATAAAAAAGATGCTGGAAGACGCAGCAGCGAAGGGGAGTCTCTTTCCATGAAGGTGATTCAGTGACACGCGAGAGAGTTGTGAGTCTGGGGCGTCGCGCATGGGTCTTACTATAGCCACTTGAAGCTTCAGTGAAAAGTGTAGTCGTGGGAGGATGCAGCTGGGAGCAGCGGGAGGATAGACTAGAGTAGTCGGCCGGACTTGAGGCCGGAGGAGCTTCTCGAGGTGAGCAGCACAACCAGCAGCAGGAAAGGATGAAAAGAAAGGATGGGACGAAGTGAATAGTGGGAGAGAAGTGACGTGCCAGTAGACGCGCGATGGAACGTCAGGACTCGACGGAATGAGTGATGGACGAGAGACCAGCGCTGAGAGACAAAGAACGAACAAGTGAGAAAACCGCTCGAGTGATTGAAACACCAAAGAGGAGTGCTATTAACATTAAAGGAAAGAACGACATCGAGAATGACGTTTGAAACGCCCGAGTTCGTCATCATCAGACACTTTTTACCTCAATATTTTCATCTGCACATTTTTCATTCATCTTAGTCGAGACCACTTTGCCCATTTCCCTTTTTCTACTTGTTTATTAATTACAAAAAAACTTTTCACACTGAGGATTAATTCATATGTACCAGGATTTGTTAACTGCTAACAAATTTTAAGTTGGATGTGGCGAAATAAATGTTTCTTAACAGTCAAGGAAACATTTATTTGAGCCTTTCACGATTGTCCGAAATGAACGTTTGTTTATAATTAATAAATGAATAATTTAATAAAACGTAACCTTTCTTGATAGCAAATGAATTTTATGACCACAAACATCTACTGAGTTGAGGGAAATAAGAGCGATCGAACAAATAATTATCTTGGAAATTTGAACGTAATAACAAAGATATTTTTTGACCATTAACAAATTCAGTTATAGTTAATGAATGTTTGAGTCAAAATACCAACTAAATATATATTTTTTAAAAATGAATAAACTGTTTTCTGAGTGCACCTCGTTTCGTTCTCTTTGCACACAAACGCACGTGCCGAGGTGAATAAGCGAGGGGGACTGAGTTTCTTGATAAAGAGCTCGACGCAGCGTTTGGCGCGTGTCTTCCACTTGGAAGAATCTATGGAACGTAGTGATACGTGGATTTCTTATTGTTTTGGAGTTTCAGTCCCAGCCTGAGAGATCGAGCGATATAATTCTCGAAGTACTGGCTTGGTTCATCATTGAAAATGGCAGAGTACCGAATCTTTTTGCTCCGAGTATTTCGGCCGGTTCTTGAGTATATGAAGAAGAGTTGTCGGCCGGTCACGGAGGAGTACATTGATATATCTGATGGATGTGTTGTACAGAGTCACGAGGGATAATATGCGAAGAAGTAGAAGTAGGTCCGGTGACGGGATGATGGATGAACGGAGAATGTCCATCCATCCGTCGGTCCTGTTGACTGTTGGCCAAGCCACCAAGCAAGGGGGACAGTGATGATCGATGCACGGTCCTTAGGAAGGCTAAATCTGCGAACTTGTTTTCGTCGTGGCCGCAGTGTAGCCTCGAGGTACTCGATAAGTTTTGCTGCGGATGCGACTGGACCAGCTCCGGCCTCGATCATCGTGGTTGAACGTGGCAAAGGCACTCGAAAGTCGTATCATCCTCGCGGTTGCAAAAATGACAACGATGACAGTATGAAAGACGAATGCGCGATCGATCCTCGACAGGGGAGAGATAAGAAGCCGTTGGGCCGAGTAAAATTGTTTATAATTCTCGAAAGTTCAAGAAATTTCTTTTCTGGACCGAATCGTTTGGTTCAGAACTCGACGATTGTCCAAATTATATCGTAACTTTGTCCAGATCTCTCCATCCCTCGAACACACGATCCCTCTCGTATTTCCCTTCGAGCAATCGAAAACAAGGAAGAATAAGAAAGAGAGGGGGGTTGCGAAGAGAAAGAGGGTTGGTTTGAAGACGTGACAGGGAGAACGCCTTCATCGCGATGTCCGTCACTCCTCTCCGTTCTCTTTCAGTGGTGTGCCTTCACTCTCAGAGCTTCGGTTGTTCTTCTACACCTTCCGACAGTATTACAGCAGAGGGAGAACGTGAGAGAGCCACCAAGAGAGACATACCGATCTCTTTTGCTCGTTTCTCTCCTTCTTGCACTTTCCGTCATGCTGTCTTTCCGTGTGTCAGTCGCGCTACCAACTGTCGTACTTGGTGCCGTGACAACAATAATTGTCAGCGATGTAACGTCTCTCCACGTCGCAAACGTCTCAGTGAAACGATCGAATACATATATATACTAAGTAGATATAAATATATCGAGTCTTATATTGTTTATAGATATATAGAGAGCGATGGAGAGGTGAGAGAGTTGGAAGTTTGCAGGAACCAATGTATAGATGTCCGCGCACTAGAGCAGAGAGCGAGAGAGAGCGCGCGAGAGAATGAGAAGAAGAGCGAGGAGGAGGACACGAATGGCTGAAGAGAAAGAGCGACAGATATCTATTTATAGTGAGGCAACAAATACGAAGCAGCTGGCGATGATCCGCGGCAGGTTATCGTCAAGTTTACATGAGCCACCGACACTTTCGGTTGAAGGCTTGGAAGCGTGAAACTGAACGAGACTAGAAGAGCAAAAGGCAGATATAGGGAGGGGCACACTGCGAGATGAAAACAGGCGATGAGATTGAGGGACAAAAAGAAACTCAATTCTTCAGCTCACGAGGGAGCTATCGGACTTTCATTGCTCGCAACTTTCGATTGCTCCCCAAACGTAGCCAAGTTCGTGTTTTGATGTTTTAACCGCTGGAGGCTGATCGAGGGTCCACGCAATTTAGCAGTCTCGACCAAATGAGCAGGCAGAATACTGTGGCGACGACGACGAATCATTCAGGAGCAAAAACGAAGATCCGCTATTTTATTTTTCGTCGTGAATCGTCGTGACAACTCGACAAGTCGAAAAGCTCAACGAGTGACGAAAATATGACGGATGAAAATACATCCGATGATTCTTTACTACTCGGGGCTATGACTCTTATAAATAACATGGATGTAGGACATCGGAATCGATAGCTGCACCGCTAGATAAGGCTGAACGCAGTAAAACGCGTTATATATATATATATATATATAAAGCCAGAGATGAGTTATTAAAATTGTCAAATTGTGCATATTCTTGAGGGGATTACAAGAAGCTCGGATAACGTGTGACGCGTGAGATCGCTAAATTTGACTGTCTACAGGACGTTTGTGGCAATATTAATCTAGTCTCATCGTCAGCTATGCAAGATTGTTGAATCACTCTGGATTCGACCAGCATGGCTATTCATATCTCACATCACTTTGAGCATTCTGACAGCTTTCAGGACAAGAATTTCTATAACGAGCAACTGCAGACGTGTAGAGGTTCCTCCATTCAAATTCAGAGGTGAATATATTTTAATAACAATGTTTGACCTTTTTTTCGATCGTGATGAAGTTTGCATCGTTGGAATGCAACGAGATTCGATTTTTCTTTACCAGAGCTCGTAATTATCTGCAATATTTGGCAAAAACTAAATAGACACGAAAAATGTTGACAATTTTTTTCATTCAATAAATAATTGACGGAAAAAGTATTTCTCGTTGAATCTTAACGTTGCGAACTTCAGAGTCAAAATTCGATGGAATTTTTCGTGAATTTGGTGCGGGCCGAAAATTTTGGTGGGACTGACTAAAATGCAGTCGAATTTATTTTCCCATTGACGAAACTCTCGAGCGTCGAGCATGCGGGCAATTTTTTTGTTTTTTTGTTTTTCATCAAGATGAGAAAGCAAATTTTGCAGTTTCCGGAGAGTGGATTATGTTTCGATCGCTATACGAGACTGCTACGCTCGCTAAGTAGTGACTGAGCTGTCTCGGGGATGGCGAGCTCTCGGAGCTTTTCAGCAAGAAGTGCGGGTATTAAAGCGACTGAGTTGGTGCGGTTGCCACCGAAAATAGTATGTGCTGATGCCGATGAGAAGGAAGAAACGAATAGAGAGCCCCCGCGCGAATGAGCGAGTGAGGACCGACTCACCGATCCGTTCTAATAAATATTGTGTCAACATAAATAAGCACAGAGTGGCACGGAGTTACACATCCGAGCATATATGTATCGGCAGCAGTAGTTGGGGCAAAGGGGTATGGCAAGAGGCGAAGTGGCCCGTCGTCCGCATGATGGACGGTTGATGTACAGAAGGACAGGTGCTGCCTTCGTTTAGTTCTTCCCTTACTTAACTCACTGCTCTCAACCTCGGCGTCACTCTCCACTCGACTCAACGACGCCGATCGCCTTGCTCAACGACTCGTCCTTTCTTTACGTCCATTACCTCCACATTCATTCATTCTATATATTTCACTTTTTTCCATACAAATTCCCAATTTTTTTTTCATTTTTTCGCGTACAAAGCAAAAAATGGATCCAATTATTTGTCCTATTTCATTAATTTACTCGATCAATTAGGCAGCTCCGTCAACAAATCTTTCTCCTCATTTTCCTACTCGGAATCAACGCCGTCCTTCGTAAATTTTCCACACTTTGTTGGCTCTTTAAAATATTAAATGATAATATTTATTCTGGCCAGAAAAGTCTGGAGGGTTTAAAAAGTCAAGAGTGTGCTCGTCTAATTTGTCTGTTAATTTTTATCTCATTATCGCTTGGCTTGATTCACGTATACTTTTATTCAGCAATGATCCGAGCGAGGAGGAGATAAGGAAAAGAGAAGTTGGGCGAGTGATGAGACTCGAGAGGATGTCGTTTCAACCCGGAAGCACGATGCGGCTGCCGTGCCTGAGCGGTGACGGGCAATTACCACGCTTGATTAATATCGCTGCCAATTTGATAAATATTACAACGGGCGTAGCCGGTCTAGCCCTACGTATAGACGTGTCGTGGCTGTTCGGGCTCTGCCACATCATCCTTCGCTTCGGTGCATCGGGATAATTACTTGAAATACTCATCAGTCGAGAACTTACATGATGAGTAGAGCTGTACAATATTATTAATTGAACGTGCAATCTTCAACTCTACAGTTTATTATTTGCGGCTTCGTTTTTTTTTTTTTTTTATCGATATGTGCGGTCGTCCAAATTAAAGTCCGCAATAAGAGAGACGAGTAAACAAAAAATTGTGCAGTAAAAACGACACACGACGAAGAAGATAAAAAGTATAATGAAAATTGCAAAATATCGTGATCGAGAATCCAAGCGAAACTTCCTTCTCGATGTATTTCTTTTTTCCACTGAGAAAACGATTTATGTACCAGGATTTTTCAACTGGGTAACAAATTCTAATTTGAATAAGGCGAAATAAATGTTTTTCAACAGTTAATTAATCATTTATTTGAGCCTCTCGCGATTGTCTGAAATAAACATTTGTTGATAGTTAATAAATGAATCATAAGAAATGAATGAATAAATAAATGAATGAATGAAATGAGTAAAAGCAACGAAACAAATCATCATCCCCAAGGATATGTCATGCCTATGAAATTCGATCGTGATAACAAGGATATTTTTTGACAATTAACAAATTGTGAAATTATTGAGTGAAATTATTTGCTACACATAAGAGTAAATCCCCGAACATCAAAATAAGGGGGTAACGTTTTTTTAGCATTGAAGATGGAGAGAGGAGATGTGGGGTGTAGTTTGGTGAATTGTGGCAAGGAAAAGAGTGAAGCGATGAAGAATATGGTCGAGAGTATTTGAGGCCGAGAGTTGATGGAACGTGGAAGAGAGGTGAACGAATCGAATGAGAGAGTCAAAGCAAGGAGATGAGAGCGATACGAAAGCATCGAGAGGATGAGAGGGTGGCGGTCGAGAGGAGAGGGGGGGAGTCCGGTAGTCAGTCAGTCCATGCACAGTTGTTCGCGAAGCAAGAGGAGGAGGAGGAGGAGGAGGAAAGTCTCTCGAGGAAGTGAGACGGAGGAAGCACAGTTTCGAATGCTCGGGGGTGGGAGAGGGGAATGCTGGGCCAAGGGAGAGGGGTGAAACAGAGGAGAGGGATCCGACACCGACGTTCGAACAGATTTATGCGACACACATGCGGCAAGGCGTATAACTCACTCACTCGCCCATAATATCCTCCCCTTGGAGCAGTCCCCCGTTCCAATGTCTTTTCTCTCGCGCTCGGCCTTTCGCTCTTTTCCTATCTCTCTCAGCCCAAGTCTCTCGGGCGTCTCCCTGCATCCTTCCCCTCCTAGCCATTGCCTCCTGTGAGTGCGAGTCTGCCAGCAGCAACGAGACTCGACGCTGCGGCATGAGAGACAGAGCTCCCAATACCACCTCAACGATCCGACACCGCTCCTGCTTCGAGCTCTGTACTCTATGATACACACACACACACACACACACAATATTTATTACGTATCGGGATTATGTTCCTGCAGCAAAAGCACCACACACAGTCCATCATAGTACCCTTGCACATTTACTCCGTCTACACTCCCCACTGGACCTCGCCGCACTATGTACAAAGACATATCAGACTTGCGAGTATAATCGAGATTATATATGAGCATATAGCTTCATGGATGCGTGACGAGATTCTTCAATATTATACTCCGAATCAACGACAACGATTACTCGGACAGACCAGAAGTCTTTTCAATATTTGCTCATTTTATTCCTTATTGTTTTTATCGATTCCACAGTGTGATGTCAGGTGGACTGGACAATTTTGAGTGTAACAGGTTTTCGAAATTTCTTTCTTCAATTTGGCCATTTTTTGAGGATTAAATTACATTTTTCAATTTTTAAAATGGCTGCAATCGATTACTCGGGGTATTTTATCCCTAAAAAGTATGGTTCCAAGATTAATTTGATGCATCAATCGAAGAAATACTAAGTTTTGAAAATTTAAAGTGCAAATTACGAACTTTCAATCAATCTCGATTTGTCAAAGACTTTTCGTCTGTGTTCCACACGTGGCAATTGTTTCCATTGATGCAGCGACTATCTTAATCAGAAAATGACTTCGGCGATGGTAAACAGAGAAGACGCGTCAAGAAAAATATGATTTATTTATTTTTTATTTTGTGATGATAATTTTGCAGCTCCAACGAGCAGCCTCCAAAGGTCAATCAATGTTCAGAAAAGACTGGGTCAGATCGACACGTCGTTGTCGTCATTACAAAGAATGGGGAATGAAATTTTTATGCAGATTGATCGACAGCTCGGCGATGGCTGGGAATCAGGGCCAAGATCGTTCCGGATGTGGCAGGCGGAATATGGACAAGTCCTTTGGGCAGCGTTGCAGGACTTTGATCGCACATTGCTGGCACATGACGGTCTTGTCGTTAATTAAAGAAACAAAGGAGCTCGAGGCAGAGGATAGAGAAGTAAAGCTCACGAGGATAATCAAAGTGTACGACGACGATGTTGTCGGTCTTGAAGCCTCATAAGTATGGAAGCACACGTACGAGTAAGGATTGTTGCGGTATTTGGTTGCACACGAATGGAATAAGTGAAGGGGATAGAAAATACTATGGCCCTACAGGGCACACACCCCACCGCGGAGCCCCGGTAGTCGTAAGGCATTATCCTGAGCATAAAAGTAATTTATCGTTGCAATAATTTATTGGCTACCATGGGGTTCATATACTTGCCTGACGTGTGGCCATCCGTCACCGTCCATGACGTCACCTCCCTCCACATAATGACTGGCTACGTCTCTGCCTTGCCGCCTATATATATTTCCACCCCCTTCTCTTTCTCTTTTCTGAGCTCTCGTCTCATTCTTCCCTTCCAGTTCTCTTCATTCCTCCTATTTTTTTTCCTCTCCCTGCTCGATGCACCATTTACAAAATAAGGGAACAAATTATTTTTTTAATCTACGAAATTTCTCGTTACGAATACTCGCTGCTCGATCAGGCTCGATACGAGCATCACGAGAGAGGGAGAAATTTATTGATTGATTGATAGTTCATTTCTGCCCGAGCAGGCTAAAGGGCGCAGGAATAAAAAAAAGTATATCGTTGTACAATATGCGGTACACAATAATAGATTAGAGAGATAATGATAAAATTAGGATGAAAATAAAAATAAAAATAAAATAATAAATAAATAAAATAAATAAATAAAATTGATAAATGAAATAAATAAGAGAGGGAGAGAGACGAGAGTAGTGAATTGTGTGGGATCCAGTGGATTGTAGGAAAATGGTGTTTGTCAAATGGACACTGAGACGAAGGATACGCGAAGGGGTAGTTCTGGGCGCGACAGATCGGCTACCTTTTTGACTGTTGGGTTGTGTTTCTGTGTGGATGAGTCTACGACGTATCAGCCGGTAAGGGTCCGCGCACAGACATTCGGTGCAAGGCTAGACTGTTATACCCCTTCAGACACTTTTAGCTGGCTCACATTTATTCTCTATCTTGAGTTCTATAGTTCGTCCGACCCCATTCCAAGCCTCGTCAACGTCAGGACGACAACGACGACTGTCGAGAGCGCGGAAGCTTGTCTGATGGCCAGGCTAGAAATGACGAATAGAAGAAGAAAGCTACAGCCGTCAGTCACACTCCTTTGGCTTATCCGGTCCACTTCTCCGTCGCCAAAAGACGCTGAAGAAGCGAGAAGGTGAACGGAGCTTCCTGGCGGGCTTTCAGGTTGAGTGAAAGAGAATAAAACGTGGAAAATACGACGGGAGATAAAACGAAGAAGAAGAATCAACAGACCGCGATACCTTCGAAACGGAATATGAAAAATTATTTTTTTTTCAACGTCAATCTGAAATTTCCATGGATCGCAGCGATTGACTTTGTTAATGAAATCCCACAATATCTCGCCCAACAAGAAAATCATTTTTTTTTAATCCATCTTGCGAGTGCGCAAGAATTTTCCACCTGCAAAGACACAAGCCAATCCCCGCTCCTCTCTCCGCTCACTCGACCAACTCAAACCGAATTCGCTTCGGCTGCTGGGATGCGGCTCAACATCGAAGGAGACCGTCCAGAAAAGGGTGTGCGCGCGATCGCTGTACGGGTGATAGAAAAGGGAGGAGAAGGAGAAAGAGGAAGCAGGTTATGGCCCCGCTGCTTCGAGGGGCTGAAAAGGCGAGCAAGAGTCTTGGCGACAGCCGTCAATCGATTGTCAACCGGGTCAGCCGACCAACCTAACCCGAAGCAACATGTCTCGCGCCCTCTTCTCAATCCCCGCACCTTTTGGTCCATCCCTCTAGCCACCCTCTCGGCCACGATTCCCTTTTCTTCATCGATCGCTTCATATCCGCTTCTTTTCTCAATCGTCGCCACCCATTTCATTTTTTTCATTATCTTCATACGAAAACTGTGACTGCTCGGATCCTTCATGGATGCTCGACCTCAGGCCACTGATTTCCTCATAATCTCCATCGAGATGAATCTTTGTGGCAATCCCACAAGGATAATCTTGGAATTCCGAAACTTTGACGAAAAGTAAATTCAAAAAAAAAAATTTCCATCTCGGAAACACGAGAGGGGCGTTTACGATTTTTTTATTTTTTAATTCACTGGCCTGCAGTGTCGAGAGTTTTTCCGCTTTGTATTCGTATTATTCGTTTGGAAACCCTCGGAGTAAAAAAAATATTGCAATTTTCGTAATGAGTCGTGTTGGAGATGAAATAAATTTCTTTTCTACGAAAAGAATAGTATCACAATGATGTTGAAGTTTGCATCGTCGGGAGGCGAGGAAATTCCGTTTTTTTCTTCAGCAGAGTTGAAGATTTTTATGGAATATTTGGTCTAAACAGTAAACGATATTTTTTTAGGATCGAGAAACAAAATCGGGGCGAAAATTGTTATGATTTTTAGTTGGATCCCAACGTGGCGAACTTTTATGAAATAATGTATAATTTCATTCAATTTTTAGTCAACAAATAATAGATTTCGTTGGATATTCATCGGTTTTTATAGTCTCAGCGTTTTCATTAATTTCTATCAACTCCGAGGATCCGATAACGACGCGGCGGTGGTGGTGCGGCGATTGAGATGAATTCATCAGGGCGCACGAACCGAGTGTGTTCGAGGAGGGATGCTCTGGTGACAGTTGGTTGTCGCATCATTGCGTTAAGACACGTAGCAGGAGATAGGAACCGGAAGTTATCATCGACGTACGCTGGAAAGTGAGGCTGATGATTTGGCAATTTAAATTGAAACGAATTTGGGAAACTTTTTTTTTAATTAATTTTTTTTTTTTTTAATCATAAATGATCCATCGAATGTGCTGCAAGTGGTCGATGAGAATTTGTCGTTGGTGCGGGAGGGATTGACGGGAGCATCAAGACCATCAGGCCCTCTCATCACCCTTTCACAATTTAGCTTACTCCGAGATTGAAAATGGGGAAGCAGAGAATTGGGATGGAAGTATCGGTTGAGAAGGATTGAATGACAGGAGTGTGGAAAGTCGTAAAGTTGGATGGTGGCTTGTAATGAGTATCGGACGTTAGGTGACGAGGCATCTCCTGGAGTGACAGCTCGGCTGCACGAACTAGCATGACCTTTTGGCCAGCCTTATTCTCATACTCCTTAGATATAAATCCCTTTCCACGTCTCCTCCACCCCGATACTGCAGCAGTCAAGTTGGGATAGGAACGGACTTTGTCGTTCCTAGCGAGGCTCGAATTCGCTGCGGAAAGGAAGAGAGGATGACGAAAGCGTGGACATTGGTATTGGCAGGAGAATACACAGAGGCTACGTAACGTATTTCAACGTGTACTCACACGAAGCGTGTACAATTCTATGTATTTATGTGTAGCGTCGAATCGGGAGAGATTCAGAAAAGGGGAAGTAGCTCGGACGTGAACGAAGGCAACGAAAACAAGAAAGCAGAGGGCGAGAGAGAGAGAGGGAGAGCGAAGCAGGACGAGAGTCGTAGTATTGGTGGCCCCACGTATTTCCACCGCGCGTACCAAAGCTTTCCCTCCACCCGTTGTCCTCCTACCGCGTGCACAGCCCAGCATGCCTGCCGATATCAAGACTGCCGTCGGACAGATCAATGCCGTGAGCAGTGACGACGTCTGGGCGTCCACCGCCAACGTCTACTCGGACAGACGCGTAGATATGGTAGAGCGCACCAACTATGCGCGAGCGCCCAACTTTTCACCCTTCTTCCTTCTCACACTCCTACAGAAGCTTGGTCACTCGCACAGAGGACCCTCCATCCGCCCAGCCACCCTTACTCTCCCTCCTCCACCTCCTCCGTCTCTTTCCCATCTCTGATCAGTTCCTTCTGGCATTTTTATCCGAGAACAAAATTTACCAGATTTTTTTTTTTACAATTTTTCCTTCTCCGAGTCTTATCAAAAATTCGAATCTAACTGATTATCGATGGAACCGAAATCGATTCCATTTTAGAAGAAAACTCGAAAAATAATTCGGTCAAAAATAAAAATGACAGTTTTTTCAACCCTTAATAGCCACAGGGGGTGAGTTCCATCCCAGTTGTTTCTCGATCGGCGGTATTTTGTAGAGATTTCGAGAAAATGAGACTTGTATTTTTACACCATTTCTTCTTTTTGCCGATTTTTTTCTCATAGTAAACATGATTTTAATCAATTGAAATTTTGACCGACTATAGTCAAGGGTTCGAAATATCCGTGGGTATTTTTATTTCACTGTTTCTGGAATGTTTTATTTTTTTTTCGGTCCGTCGAAATGGAGTCGGATGTGACACACCCCGAATGACTATTACGTCAAATTGACTTTATCGAAGATCCAGGCTGATTGATGAAATTGTTGTAATAAAATATATTAATAAAATATGAATAATAAAAAAATAAATATGAATAATAAAGTAATAATAAATGATAAAAAATAATGAATAATATAATAATAATAAATAATAAAAAATGTTGACAAGTGAATTTCAGTGAACAAGGACGACAGGACACTCGTAAAACAGGAATGTGTTTGATAAGACACAAGAATCCGGATTCCGGGAGTGCAAGATTAAGGACTTAATGTTGAGAGGCGTTGGAAAGTTGGTAAAAATTTGTTGGGGGTTTCAGCTTAGCATATAGACTCGAGGATGGAATCGGGTGTAGGGGTGAGCTGAAAATATGAAGGCGCAAAGGAAGAAAAGTCAGCAGGCCTAACTCCTCATTGCATATTCAGCGATTCATGGGAGGATTGTGTCTCGAACTAGGAATGGAAAACGGTTGGGTTGACACGGCGAGGCTTACCATAGGTCGTTGGAACGTACGATACGTCCGATACAAAGGTTCGGTTGGTGTGCCGGACGGTTGGCATTCACTTGTCAAGCAGAACTGCCTCGATACTCGGTCCTGGGTGTTGCCAATTTTGAGGCTACGCTCAGAGAAACGATGGGGGAACGTTTTCTCGTCCGTGGGAAGACGAAGCAAAGCTTTTTGCATGGACTTGTCTTGTGGACTGCGAGAAGATATCGGGTCTCTTGTGTTTTATTGGTTTCTACGTTGTTCTGCCAGAGCACGCAAATCCATAGCAGCTCGTAGAGTCCGCTAGCGTTGGCAAGAGAGAACGAGAGGGAAAGCCTCGTGTTAGGGGTTCTCCTGACATGCAAATAGTCTCCTACTGACTATGGCAAAAGTACAGTTGCTACACCGAGAGGACAAGACTCGTCTTTCCCAATAGCGAAGAGAGGAATACTATACTGGCTGGCGTGTGATGTCGTGACGTCGAGTTATTCGCACTCAGATCCTCTACGAGAAACTGAGAATTCGTCCACAACGTCTGCCACCCTCGTTTCACCCTGCTTTTGCATTCATCCAGGTTCCCTCCGCGCTCTTCTATGCCATCGCAGCTCGAGAGAACGAGCGTATACGTAGCTCGCCGCCACAGCTAGTGCGCGCATTCCAAGCGTTTTCCACGCTCTGCTGTCCACTGACGACTGCTTCAAATGATAGTGGACCCCGATAAAACTAACCCTCGCCTTTTCCTCACCTCTCACTCTCTCGACCGTTTTACTTCAGCTCGCCTTGGACTGGCACTCGTTATTCCTTGGCCAACCAACCGGAACACTATTTCATCAACGCATTTCGTCTTGCCGATCGATTCTAAATCTAAAGATAATTTATTCCCGCCTCATAAATCGCACAGTCTTCTCCAAAAATTCAGCTCGAAAATAACGCAACGCGATAAATTTCGATTATTTGAGAAAAATCCAATTTACCTACCGATTGTTTTTTTATTTTCATCCGAAATTTGGCAAAGAAGTGGCCCAAGAATATTTTTGAGTCAGTCTCGATTGGACAGAGGAGTCTCGATAATTTTTTGGCTTCCTGAATGAATTTGAAAGAATCCGGCTTTTCTTTATCTCTAAGCTGCGCGGGATTGTGGCGATCGTTGTAGAGATTGCGGAGGAACGAGTACAGCATGATCGATATGCATTGAACGAAGCACATGCAGAAAAGTAACGATTGGGGGAGAATGAAATGCGTTTATTTGGATTAATTTGTCGTCATACATTAGGCCGAATCAGAGTGGTCGGGGATGTGGAAAATGTGTATATGTATATAGAGGGAGAAATGAGTCGGGAGTAAGAGGCTGGGGAGGTTGACTGAGGAATGGAAGAGCGACGATACGAAACTAAGCGAAAGGGTGGGGCTGGAGGGAAGGGTGGTTTTGCTGGTTCTGTGGCTGCTGGACGGTGTGCAGTGTGACGAGGAGATGGAGTGAACGAGCTCATTCGTTGGGGAATGAGAGACGAAGACATAGTACGAGAGGTAAAGAAGGAGAAGGTGAAAGGGAGGGAAGGGGCGAGGGAGGTATAGAGAGCGAGATGTGAGCTGTTTCATCTGTCACCTGCAGACGCCGCCTTCCTTTCCGTCATCGTCCCTCTCACCCGGGTCACCCTAGCTCTGGCCATGTCCCACTAGCGTCTCTTGAATCCCCTCAACCACCGTCGCTGCAGTCACTGCCACCCTCTTCTTTAATAATAACAACAATAGAGAGCGCTGGGACTAGCGCTGGGCGAACGGTCTAGTCGCTCATCGTCGTCGTAGCAGCGGCATGTGCTCGGCGGAAGGGGCTGCGAGCAGTGAAGGCGAACAGAATTGCGCGGGGCAAGCTCGGGGGGTATCTCGGCTTGTTGCGAGAGGAAAGGGGTCGTTCTCGAGGAGAAACGGACGACGACGACGACGACGACGACGACGACGACAACGAAGCAGGAGGACACAGAAGGAGGTGAGGAGGTAAACGGTGTATGGGTCACAAGACGGCCGTGTCACGTCCGCTGCTTCCAAGCCTCAACTCACACCCCCGACAGGTCCACCCCGCGTGTCAAGCCTCCCTCCGCACCCTTCATTTTCTTCTCTGCGTTTTCCTCTACCTCCATCTCTACGTCCTCTCCACTACCACCCCATATCTCCCCATCCTTCAAGTCCATCCGCACCACTCTCTCTCTCTCTCTCCCTCTTTCTCCCTCGCGCGTCCTCATCCCTCTGCGTCTTTCTCCCTCGCTCTCCTTTTACTCTCGACTCTTATACTCGCGCGACGCTCGTTGTTCGTTCCTACGGGGAGCCACGTACGCGTGTACAGACTTGGACTGGACGGACTGTCCGTCCACCGTACTGTCGCTCTCGAGCTCTTCGCCCAACCTTTATTACACGTCATCCGGCTCAACTTCATCAGAGAGATGTCGCGCTACATCCACAACCACTGGCATCAACATACCCATCCTTAACATAGCTCTCGTGCTCTTCTACGCTCCTCAGATACCCGGAGGAAAAGGCTTCTCATTATACTCGTGTATGTGCGCAATCTCATAAACCCCAAGTATGCTAATGGTTTCAGGAAAAGGACCCATACGAACCGGACCCTTCTCTCAAGTCTCTTCTTCGACTAGGGAAAAGGCTCGAATCGCCACCATTCATAAAAACTAAGAAAATTCACTACATACGACGATATGATAAAAATTCAATAAAATTTCGTGATTATATTTTTTAGCATCAAATACGATAACACAATTTTTTTTCTATTTTTCGTCTGCATAGTTGTCGAACAATTCGAGTTTAAAAATATCAAAAAATGTCTATATTCATATTTAATATAAAAGAGTATGCTCACCAAATTTCACGAAATTCTCACAATTACGAATTTTCCTAAGCTTTGTACGAAAAAATTGTGGAAAAGACAGACTGCACGTCCCTGGTCCACGTGCAAATGTGCATAAATGTATTTTTTATCGGGTTTTTAAATTGGGGCTTCGGAAAACAAGATTGGTTGGTAACAGAGAAAAACGAGGGGTGTTTGACGCATTTAGCAAAGCCAACATAAATGCTCCCTAGCCCATTGCTTCTTCGCCCGAAGCGTCCGCGGATTTAATGTATGTTTTAATTATTATTTTCCATTTTATTTTTTGTTCAATAATTTACGTGCTTGTGGGCAGTGTGCGCTCTGTTTCTGCCACCGGTAATCGACAATGCAAAGTGAATTATTTTTTGTTCATCGTGATTCTCATAATTTCAACAACGTCTGCTCTCGCTTCCTCTCTCTCTCTTTTCGCCACATCCCCACGCGCTCCAGTCCCCCTCGTTCGCGTTCTATACACACTTTTACGCTCCATACCACTCAGATTAATACACACACACACATGTGTCTTTCTCCGTAGACAACGAGACGAATACACGTAGGCGCCGCTGGGAAACGCTCGCGCGTAATTAGATTTGATTTCATAACTTTGCCGTGACCCGGCGCGAGAACAAACCGAACGAGAGATGCATTAACCGCCCGGAGCCAACGGTTATGTTTGCATTTTCATATACACACATAACATAACGGTTGACCGGAGTACAGAGAGCTTCTGTCACTCCATATATATATACATAATGTACACTCGTCGTCTATGTGTGATGGCAAGGGCATTGATGTTCAGAGGATACAGTTTTATCGTCCAGCTAATAATCAACGTTAACGAGTGTACGTCATCAATTATCAACGTGTCTCCATAATGAACCATGACATACGTATGTAATACTTTGTTCGACCAGCACAGAAATATGTATTGTCTCGCGACGAATTATCATCGATTCATATTCTTTCTCATTTATTCATTTACATACGCGTCCATCATTTATTTCCTCTCTTTATAGTTGAAACTGAGAAAACAGTTTATTTATAATAAAGATTTTGATTTATTTGGAATTTTAATAAATATTCAAATAAAAATAAGAAAATTAAAAAAAAAAAAACAATTTATAAATAATATTCAGTTCTATACTTTCACTCAAACATTCATGAACTGCTACAAAATTAGTTAAACGTCAAAAAATATCTTTTTGATCACGATCAAATTTCATAGGCATGGCATTTCCTTGAAGATTATCATTTGTTCGATCACTTTTATTTCCCTCAACTCAGTAGATGTTTATGGTCATCAAATTCATTTGCTATCAAGAAAGATTACGTTTTATCAAATGATTCATTTATCAACTATTAACAAATGTTTAGTTCAGAAAATCGCGAAAGGCTCAAATAAATGATTAATTAACTCTTGAAAAACATTTATTTCGCCATATCCAACTTTACATTTTTTAGCAGTTAACAAATCCTGGTACATAATCAATAAATCATTTTCTCACTGTACTTACGCGTATGACCAATCGATCTAAAGTCCAAAAATTCATTCCTCTGAATATGCTTACCTGAAACACATAAATAGAAATAAAAACATTAAACAATTTCATCGAAAATCCATTGCATTTATTTTATTTTGTATTTCCCGCTTAATATTCATTATCGAGACTAATTAATGCTTATGTCATTCTAATTTTATGCTGTACTCCTCGTATCATTCGCGTAATAATGATCCCGCTTATTATTACTCATTCTACGACAATAAAAATCTATCGGAGCGGCCATGCTCTAACAAATGGTTATGAATATTGCTGTTTCCTAATAACACACATGGATATGGCCATCGGGTGTGGAAATAGAATTAATCGATTGGGAACTGAGGAAGAAAAAAGGTGAATTTCTAATAATCGTTTTTGACGTCACTTTCGTTATTTATAGTTTTTGGTACTCGGCCAAAAAAATCGTTAAATCTAATCGTCTCTATTTCGTGTAAATAAAAAGTCATCCCTCTCACTTTCGTCGACGTCTCAGTCTTCGGGGCAATTTAATCGCTTTCGATGCGTGTCAGACGCTGGATTATTCGATCATTCGATAAATCTGTCGATGAGTCTGCGAGTATTTCGTGTCTGAATGCGTAAAATTAGAAAGAAACGAAGTGGCAAAAAAATATCGCGTACATTTCTACGGATTGAGCTTGGAATTGCTCCTCACGAGGACGATCCAGCGTTCATCATGAAATTCCATATCGCCGGGCAATTATTTTGAAAAATCTTTATTATCGTCTGCTGCAGAGGAGAAAGCCTCGAGCTTTTTATGAAAAATTGTTGAAATTTTGAAAAAGAGACCAAGCTGGAGCGTCAAGCATGTAAAAGCTTTTATGGGCATTGAGATTTTCACTGCAAAGGCATTTTGTTTTTGTGATTATCCCTTTAACGTTTTTTCTTATATCGAAAAACATGAAAATTTCTTGATTTTTTTTCAACCTGATGTTGAAGCGTACCACTCGATCGCTGGTAAACGGAGCGTTCACTTTGCTCTACCTTTCCTATCTGTCACTCTCGCGTCGACGGTGTTAGCGACATCAAACGTCTCGTCGGCCCAAAACCAAAAGAGGCCACGCGCGCGAGCGAAAATTGTGCCACGCATCAGCTCAACAAGGCTAAGGGTTGAGTGGGATTAACGCAAAGGTCCCGTTAGTTAAATAATCAGCTTCCTCCCTTGGAACACCATAGAATTAGTCTCGAGACCTTTCACCCTCACAAGTGAATGAGGCGGACAGAGAACCCGAGAGCCAAAGAGAAATGAGGGCCAGTGGAGTTGAGGATTGGACTGGAAACGTGATCCCAATTCGGTGACGAATCCGAGTCGATATTTCAGGGTGTATAGCTGACCCGATAAAGCATGCGAAGAAAATCACTTTTTTTTCGTTACAAACAACGACAAATGTCTCAAAATCACTGTAGCATGAGTTTCGGGCCGGAAAAATATTTCCAGAATGGCTAAATAAACTGCATCTAGTTTGGGGGCAACGAAAATATCTTTAGACATCTCAATTCATCTCCATCGTTGTGTCCATTCCTAATTTAACGCCCGAGAGCTCGAAATGGGTCAATTTCGTGTTAAGATTCATGGGCGAGGTAGAGTCAATAAAAACTCACACAACTTTGCTGTTTGTTGAGTTTCCACCAAAAATAATGTTGAATAAGCCGGGATTCGTTGCCCCGAAAGATTCGTCAGGAATTTACACGGTGATAATTTCTCGAGTTGGAAAAAAAAAAAAGGAATCATGTTTTTTGGGTCTTGAGAGATAAAAATAAATGAAGCAAACGGATTTATTTATGAATTTGCGAAGCGTACAACCTGCGGCGTGTAATCGAAGGAAAAAAAGTTGAAAACCCCATGGGGAGAACAAAGTGACTGGGGAATATAAACGAGAAAGGTCTTTTTCGTTCTGTACTCTTGTCCACCTTGAATTTTGCTACTGTACAATTTTCTGGTACGTCGTTACTCTGGGTTGCTCGACACGACACGACACGGCAGTCTCATCGGAGCTTGTAAGGTTGATCAACACTCTCTGGACGAGCCAAGTGAGTTCGAGTCGTGAACACGTCACAGTTTAAGTCGCAGAGACTCCGAGGAAGATTGGGGAATATGTACGCGGAGCAATGATTATAATTCAGAGTAGTAATTCGTCCTTGAGATCGTTGACCAAGTGTATATCGTGTATGCGGGGTAATTGTTCGTTGGTTAATAAACAGAAAGTCATTTTGAGGGGAGGACTTTGTGGGACAGGAAAGGCCATGGACCGGGGACAGGTTTGTCACTAGAAAAAAGTGTTTTTATGATCCGGCAGTAAGAACTGCTTCTACAAAAGACTTGGGACTCAACTATCCGTGCCGATGACGCGCCGTCGTTGTCGTCATCGTCACAAAGAGTTGAGAAGAGAAGTAAACGGACAAGAGAAAAGATGAGAAGAGCGAGAAGAGGGCGTTGGCGGTATACCGGCCCGAGCGAGTAACTCGCAAAGTGTCAGAACGATAATCTGACGCTGGCAATGTGATGAACAGGACAGACAGTCCACTCAAGCTTTGCCCCTTCGCATCCTCTCCTCCTGCCGCTCCACACTCGTTCGCGCTTCGTCTTCTTCTTGCCCGCTACTCTTTCTTATATATTTCCTACGCCTTTTTACCATTTGCCCCTGGAAATAACATCCAGAAATGAAAATCGACTAAACTTTCATTGAAAAATCGATTTCTCCCACATGTAAACCGTTTTTATCGAATTTTTCTCTTCGACTTCCGATCGATTTGTCTCTTTCTCTTGGAAACTTAAATTTGCCTCCCCGTGTCTTTGCTCACGTTGGACACTGAACCGAAGGAACGTCGCGAATGATAATTAATAATAATAATAATAATAACATAATAATAATAATTAATTATTAAATAATTATAAATTGTTATTAATTTAATGAAATTATTTAATATAATATTTAATAATTTATTATCCAATAAATATAAATTATTATCAATTTAATTGAATTATTTGATATAATAATTAATTCATTAAATTATTCAATGAATACTTATGGATTGTTATTATTTATGAATGAGTAGTAATAATAATGCAAGCTCCGGCGCCAACAACACGTACGATCGAATGTGCAAGCTCGTCAAATGACGGAGTAAGAAACACTGGAGAAATATAATAAAGTCGATAATGACGTGGAGCTATGACGTTTTTTAATTTTTAGAGGAAAATTTAATTGGAAATGTTGATATAAAAAAGAGGGAATTGTCGATCTGGTCGTAGTTTGTAAGTGACAAATAAATTGATGGCTCAAGCCCCATATTTCTGGGACGTGGTTGTTGCTAACGAAGCTCCGAGGAATAGCAAGCGACTCAGTAATAATAAGACAGAGCCAGGTAATTCCGAGTGATCGTGGCGAGATCGTTGGCAATGCGCGATCTCGCACATTCGCAGACAAATATTCGTGTTCAGTGTGCGCTGGAGGTTGACCGCCACGCGATGCGCTTTAAGGAAATAGGCTCGAATGCAGTCTGTCGAAATGTTGGAGTCTCGCGCGAAGATGGAACGTTTTGGATGAATGCACCGCGCGGAGTTGCACAACCGCGCGACCACTCGAGTCGTATTAGTGTGGGGAAGTGGATCTCGTTCGAGAACCCGCGCGAATGAATCGGGGCATTTCCCCAACGCCGCGTAACATCCTCGGCCCCCGCGTCTCGTCAGGATGATCGCTCAACACAATCGCAATTAACACAATCCTCGCTCAACCACCACGCTGCGCCTCGACTCTACAAACACGAGCTTGCAGTTTCAAGCCTTCTCCGCACCGACCAACGGATTTTGAACGCGCGACTTGGTTCTGTCCAGAATTTCAACTTTTAGCGACTCCGAGCAAAATTTGGAGAAAAAAAATGATTAAATTGAAAATTGGAAAAAATTTGAATAAATCGAACGAATTTACGTTTTTTGGGCAATTCGCGAATGTTTTTTCTTCGTTAGGAGTTTCAATAACTCTGACGTAGTTATTTGAGAAAAGCGTAAACACGCGGAAACAAGAAGTTTCCTGCGTTTGGTAAAAAAAGAAGAAGAAAAAAGGTAAAAAATGTTGGCCCTTTTGCCTGGGAGCCCTTTATCCTCTCTGCCGAGTACAGACAGCAACTAATATCTCGTTCTTTTGTTGCGTTTCGCGGCAATCCAGTGCCTCGCGGAGCGTCGAGCTCGCTCGCAACAAATTTCGGGCTGATTATTCGGGGCGGCTGAAACGACGAAGCCAGCGGTGGAGTGACGCGTTGCTCTTGCTGGATTAAAATTCTGTGCTGTTGCGACTCGAGTGGTGGAGTGAAAAACCCGGCCGAGGAAAATGCGAACGAGCGACGGGGTTGTGATGGGGTAGAGAACAACCCGAATCGGGCGCACGCGACACGGCAGCAAAAGACGCGTCACCCCGAGGGCCGGTTAGGCATGTCTCGGCACAAATCCTTTCGCATCCTTCTCTCTCTCTCTTCCCTCTTCTCTACCATCCCGACGCCTTCACCGCGCCACGACCACGCTATCACGTTGCTCCTATTAGTCTCTTTTTGCTTGACTCCGACAATGCGTGAGTACACCAGTTTCTCGATTGTTTTTTAAGAATAAATATGAACGCGTTGGCCCGCAGATTAATGCACCAACCAAAATGGACTTTTACGGCCTCTGATTCGAAAACAAATACTCTGAATTCCACTTTCTCTCGAAATATATATTTTTTGTTATTTTATTATTATTTTTTAATATTTTAGTATTTTTTTAACCGACATTTTGAAATAACTGCGTTTGTTTTTCTAACGAATCTCATTTTTTTCACGATTTTCGGAGAAAAATAATTTTTTTCGAATAAAAAATATTCGAGTATAGGAAAAAAAGTAAAATTCTTTTGTAATCAACATTTTTGAATGGCTGCGTTTGTTTTTCCAATATATCTCACTTTTTTGGCGCATTTTCAAAAGAAAATGAATTTTTTTAAATAAAAAATATTCGAGTGCAGCGAAAAAAAATAAAATAATTTAATCTCTCGTTGATTGCGTTGCATTTTTCGATAAACCGAGCCTCTAAATATGTGCAGTTGACCATTTGGCACTTCGACGTGTAAGTACTTAACGTTAATGAACGATTAAGCAAACTCCAAGAAATATAATCAATCGATGTTCTAATAAATCTGATAAGCATGAGGCGGAGTCAGGACCTGGTGAGGCTTCGGAGGAATAACGTTATGAGACGAAAAGGATTGTTGCCCTGGTAACGTGGTAATAACGATAAAAATTCATGTCCTCGGTTTATTATGCCCATAAAAATGCGAAAGGCTGAGAACTGAACGACGTCGCTGGACCGCGGAGCGAATCAAGCTGGGTGGTGATACTTCTGTGCTTGACTCTCCGGGCCGAATGGCAAACGTTCAGGACGAACGTGTTATCCAGAGCGAAAATGCCTCCTGGTGTAGGAATCTTTGAAAAATTGGCAATTCCGATCAAATTTCAACCGCTAAGAAAAAAAAACACACACACACACACCAAAGTCGCTCCATTAGGTCGCTCGTTATTACGAGAATAAATACCCCATCGGATACTCGTCGCAACTCCTTGCACATGATCTCGCTTTCCTGCCTCACACTCTCCCTCTCACCAACTTTACAAATCCATATAAATTCTTGTAATCACCCTTCTTCACGAATTCCAACCTCTTGCCATTTGTTGGTGGTTAATTAAGCATTCCATGCCAACTGAACGATCCGCTGACCCTCGGCGATCGTTTCATTTCACCAATTATTTTTTATTTCATGAAACACCATTTTATTTTTATTTTTCCAGACTCTGGTAGTTTGTCTCGGATATATATAATTAGTCTCTAAAAAAATGTGCGTCATTTGTAATTCGTTGACCATTTTTTTCATGAATAATTTCGTTTTTTTTTGTCTGAATTCATTATTTTCCAATATTATATTTTTTCCGTTGAATATTTCCATTTTTCGCTCACTGTTTCTTGATTTTTGGAATCAGCAACAAAAGCTTTCGATCTCGGCACCAGCAGTGACTTTGGCAAACGCCACACATCCATGGGCCCAAGCACGAGACTTTGATAAAGTCGACTTTGCATACTTACGGTCCCCGTATACAGTTGTCACATTGGCCAGAGACCAAAGAGTCCTTCTCAGCGTTACTACCGTTTAGGAAGTGTGTTGTGAGCTCACGAAGGCATAAAAATTGAAAAGCCGTCCAGAAGAATGCGAGAAAGACAGCGAATAAGAGGCAGAGAAATGATAAGAGAGAGTGGAAAAGCTGCACACTGGTTTCCAGTGGGAATTTATCCGGTCGGATGAGAGCCGCAGAGGAAGCGCCGAAAGTCGCCCGGCTGTTAGCGCCTTTTACGGCAACATTAAGTTCCTCTTAAATGACGCAGCCAAAGTGCTCACCAGGATGCTAGCCCCCAGGGCTGTTGCATCTACTCTCAGCCCTCGATCTCCCTTATGCCTGTGAGTTATATTATCAACCATAAAACTCTTCAGCAATAGTCACTCTCTTCATTTATTATCAGAAAATATTTCTTTTGACCTCTTTCGCCTTTCCGCTTTTCCATTATGCTCCCCAATTACCTACGAATCGTGTAGTGCACATTTTATTTATCAATTGGCGAGCGGCTGCTTCTTAAGCTCGAAAAAAAAAATATTGGCAGCAAAAAAATGTGAAGGGAGTGACGAGACATCGAGTGAGGCTTCTCCAATGTTTTCCTCCCGCAAGCCAATCGAATGTGTATCGATTAAGGAGGCTCTCGTGGTTCAAAATCCCGAAGAGACTGAAAAATCGATGCTCCATTTGTTTGTGCAGAGCGTTCGGTTTTGCTGGCTTGTCGAAGCGCGGCCTTACCGGAGAACAAAAAAATGTCCACATCCAGAAGGTCGACAGAAAATCTTTGAGTTCAATCTCCGAACGAAGCCTGAGATGTATTTAGAGAACGAACCTCCGTTCTCCGTGTCGCGGTGCTTCGCACTCGTCCGATCTGCTCAGGACTCGTTAACCGATATAAAAAGAAATTATCGAAGGAGCATGAATTATTCGGCAACTTTGAAGAATCAAAAAAAGAGAAATGTGGGCAGCTTAGACGAGAAGGATTTAACAGTCTGGATCTAAAAACGGAATCCCCAATTACTTTCCGAGAATGATATTTTTAAAATTCGCTAGAAATTCTTAGGCGATGGAAGGAAAAACGTTTTCAAGATTTTCCTTTAATTGGATGCCAATTAATTAATGGAAAATTTATATCGGAGTAGAAATATTATTTTTGTAGAATTGCGAAGGATTTAGCGAAGTTTGGCGATATGATCACCACGAAAAAACATTTATTCCTACGGCTAAATATTGTTTTCGTTTAGAGTAATTAATACAATGACAAAGGAAACGAATGAATGTATAAAAGAGATAAATATCGATTGCCGGAGGATTTAGTATAGGAAGAAAAAGTGTGCGGACGAGGCGAATATGACGGAAGAGAAAAAGAAAGGGGCTGAAAGAAGAGCGGAGACATAGAGAAATAAGTGCACAGAGGATAGAACGGAGTTTGGAGTAAACCGCGGCCACAGTGACCGCCGCCAGCAGAAATCGCGTGCCATCGGGTTTTTCGTATTGACAGATATTTAAATGAATATTCCTCGGGCCGTTAGAAATGCTCTTTGAAATCAAAGCTGCGGGAGGCAAAAAGGCTGAATGCGGGAGACGATTGAGAGGGTGAAAAAAAGGAAGGACGAACGAGGGGGTGAAAGGAACAAGGGGTGATGAGAAGGCGATGAATTTACGGAGTGGAAAAGTAGATGAAAAGAGATGGAGGACTGAGAGATGAAAAAGGCGACGGAGGGGCGAGCAGGCGAATTAATTCAAGCTGAGTCGTACAGAAGAGGCAAGCTTTGGAGTTCCGCCGATATTCTATGTGGCAGGAGTATCAGATCCAGTTCGTGCAAGACCATTCGAATACATATTTCACTTGTCATGTCACTTTTCGAGCACGTGGATTTGACTCAACGGACTAAATCGGTGAAAACACTTACACACGCGATTCCAAACTAATTTTTAACCTTTCCGAGCTTCTCTTCACAGTCTCCCACGACCTTGTTGTCGCGGGCCCTTAAATATGGCGCGTGTCCCTCTCGCGAGACGTCCGATTAATGGAAACGATTACCCACGTGCTATTTTACGACTGGCTCTCCTCCAAATTGACAAAAATAGGATGTGTGACGAGAATGACCTTGAAACGTACAGGACTCTGGGTCATGGCGCGAGTAACGATGCCACGGACCTCGCAAAATGAGTTGAACACATTTTATAGCGATTGCCGACGCAGCATCCGACTCGAGTCTCATCTCGTAAGCCTGCCACGAGACTTTGTCTCACGCTCCGATAAAAACGATCGAATGACTCAAAAAATACAAAAGGCATGGTCAATGCAATTTTTCTCCATTCATACCGCCTTTCCCGGGTCTCCTGACAAATATCGGCAACGCACTCGGAAGTCTTGGACTTTGCCATGACCCTGAACTTTGCAACGTTGAGATTCAACGAAAAATCCATATTTCCATTAATTATTTATTGAATTTTGTAAATAATCACAATTTTTAGTGTCCATTTAGTTTTTCGCTCAGCAAGAGAAAATCGTTTAATCGTCCGGACGATATATTGTAAAATGATTTCGAGCTCTTCTCAAGGAAAAATGTAATTTCGTTGCATTTCAACGATGCAAACTGCAATATGCATTTTTGCTTTTCGTTTGGTCGAAAAATAAAAACTTAAACTTTTCATGATTCCAATGGAAATTCAGCCGCAAAAATTAAAGTTGAAGTTTTATCAGAGCCAGGGAAAAAATGAAGGAACCCTGAAAGGACATTTTCTTCTCAGGAATCGGATTGAATGAATGCGCCGCGAGTAGCAGCGACGACGAAACGTCCTTCGGAATGTCTGACATCTGGAGAATACAGACTCTGTGAGTGTGGGTGAGAGCACGTGAGAATAGAGAAGACATCTGCTTAATTAGTCGATCTAATCAATTGATGATACTGTCGACGCGAGTTTCTTCGTGTCATCGAACAATAAGGCTCGCGGATGTTTGTTATGCACGACGAACGTACAGAGATTTTTCTTTTTGTTTTTCTTTTTTCTCAGACCGTTTAATTTTGCGTCACCGTTTTCAACGTTATTCGTTCTCCCGACTACACGTCTATATAGCGGTATCTAATGTCTCGATCGGTAGCGCGAGAACGCTATAATTTGCACAGTATCGCGCGTACCAGGATTGTATATTGTTAGTAGGGAGTATGAGCGATTCAACTCAGCGAAACGTTCGTATATAATGCAATCTGAGAATTCTAGCTTATACCTCACGATTCAACTATAAATAGTAGCTTTCGCGCGGAGTTTAAACACACAAATATATATATAGTTCTTGACGTTGTGCTCGGTTGAGCTCCGTCGCTCGAACGCTCGCCTAAGTCGCGTATATAGTTTCCATGACAGCTGCACCTGCTGCGTGACACGACCTGAGTGAACGCAGAGCGCCAGAGAAACTCGTCGTCGTCGTCGTCGTCGTCGTCGTCGTCGTTACAGTCTTCAGCCACTACGGGCACTGCAATGACGCTTTTTTCTTTATTGTTAGTTACGAGTGGCAGGAGACCCATAAGCTTAACGTCTTTCGATTTATACAACGGCGAACAGAAACAGAGAAACGCGACGAGAGAAAAAACATAAAATTTATGCAAAATCTCAACCTCGCGGCCACTTTTTTTGTCGTGCAGTGGGAATTCTTGATTTCGCGAATAACGCGACAAAAATGTATTTTTTTTATATGGGAAATATTTCGAATTGGTTTATTTTTTTTTATTAAAATTTTTTTTTTTTTTTTTTTTTTTTTTTGCTTCATTTTATTTTGATGATTATTTTGATTGTGCATTATAGGGAAGGTTTAATCAGTGGATACAGAAATCGAAGATATTGTTGATTTGATGAATTTGAAATTTAGTTAGGAGCCGGATTGGAAAGCATTGAAACGTTTCCCTTTGGGTTTAGTTGGGTATATAACACTCCATGCTCCGTCGTCGTGCACGTTGGTCAATCTATTCCGCCCGCATCCATTAATGTTTCCTGCACTCCACGCACTGCAGTGAGACGCGTGCAGTATGCTCGCATTTGTAGATTTGACATACGCAACCTGTTTGCTCTCATGGCAAAGCATCGCTATAT
Source organism: Campopleginae sp. 14b (assembly GCA_030522525.1). Lineage (NCBI taxonomy): Eukaryota > Metazoa > Arthropoda > Insecta > Hymenoptera > Ichneumonidae > Campopleginae sp. 14b. The sequence goes on from JAPYYS010000888.1 coordinate 48,562, forward strand.
CTCGAACAATGTGATTCGATTTTACATGCCCAAGCGTATAGACACACTCTATTGTCGTATACCGACGGAGATTCGCGTACTCGTACGTCTGATAAGTCGACCAATCGCTCGGGATATCAACATTTACGATTTCTTTTATAAATATTAAGGATCTTGACTCATGGAGATAAAAAAAATGTAATGGGATCGAGTTTCGATTAAAAATCGTCACTTTTGGCTGTTCGATCTTCTGCTCTGGAACCGTCAGAATTTGAAATGATTTGTACGGGCCCCGAGGCGGTGGCTGATTCGAAATGCTCGGGAAGTAGAAATTTTTATTGACAAAAAATATATGAAAAAAATTGCTGATTAAGGGGATCGGAGGATTAGTGTGGAACGGAGAAATAAGATTTGGACATAAATTGCGATTTGCTGTTACTTTGTGAGGCGAGAGTGCGGGTGGCATGGTAACGAGTGCGGCGTAGTACACTTTTTGGAATCTGTGGGCTGAGGATTAATTTATCTTGTGCGATAATATAAAAACGGCACACAGTGAGAGATTGAGAATGACTGAACTAGAGTGTAATTTTTCGTTGGATTGTGTTGCATTGATAGAAATGATTTGTTAATATTTCGGCAAAGCTGAGAAGGAAACGTGCGGTGTGGGAGATGAAATTTAAATCTGTAAAGATTTCGTGTTATCAGGCGCTCGTTGCTATGTTAATCGCGATCGAGACTGATATTTTACGATTCGAAGTAGCGAAATGGACACTTGGTCACGTGTCTCGGCGACAGTAGCGCAAGGCGCCGCGTTATCCGTCAATGGAGGGCCCTGGAGAACGGTAGAACGGATAACAGCCTGAAGCGACTGGAGTTGCACGTCGGCTTGATTGATGGAAGTTGGCGAAAAGCACGAAAAGCGAAATAAAAAGAGAGGGAGAGAGTGTATGTGTGGATTTAGGGAGGAAAATGAGGCTCGCGACGCTTGGAGCCGAGTTTGGCGACTGATTAGTCGATTCTTAGGGACTCTGCCAGGTACATACATACATATATACAGTCAATTGGTGTTGGTGGGCAAGTAGAAACACGTAGGAGACTACGGGAGTGCGGGTTGGCGTTAAATCACTTTGAAAGAGCCCCACGCGGTTTGGCCAATGGTAACCGGTGTACCAAAGCTAAAACCTCCGACAACGAGGATTGCAAAGAGCCAAACACGAAGCACCAATACAGCCAAGCATGACTGGACAGTTTGCCAGTGCTCGTGAGTGCCCAACGTGACCCACCTTTTTATTCTCTCTTTCTCTTTCTTTATCGCTCTCCGGAGAGTGTGCTCCGGACTCTCTGTGTGAGATTGCATCGATTGCACCGATTGCTGCCTAGTTATATCCCTCTTTACGCACACTACGACCAACCAACACACACAAATATGTTAGTGATTCACGTTCAATGGGAATATACAGATATTTTATACGCGAATGTGCGTATAATGGGGCTGCATCGCACTATCGTAGATTATACTTAAATACTAGCTCTACCGCTTTGTCGAGAGGGAGATAGAGCTTAATTGGCGACGCCCTGGAGCGACGATACTTCCCAAATCGCCCATTTATTGCGTTACGTCCAGCTCTCTCGCCAGCAAAAACTTTCCCCGCGCCTTATCGAATCATGTCTCGTCAATTATTTCACGACACGAATTATCTCGATTTTGGAAACTCGTTACGAAATTTACAAAAATGTTTTTTCAACTCGTAAACACTACACTCGCTCAAATTTCGCCCACCCAGCACGAAAATTTCAAGTGTAACAGGTTTTCAAAATTCTTTTCTTCAATTTGGCCATTTTTTAAAGATTAAATTTCATTTTTCAATTTCGAAAATCATTGCAATCGCTTACTCGGAATATTTTACCCCTAAAAAGTATGGTTCCAAGATTAATCTCATGCATTAATCGAAGAAATACAAAGTTTTGAAGAGTCGAAGTGCAAATTTCCACCAGGGTGTTTATCAAGAACTTCGATTCAACTCTCAATTATCCGATAATCACGTGGTAGAAAATTTGAAAAAAAAATTGTCTTTTGTAAGATCGATCCGAAACAATATTGTCATAAAATTTAACAAAATTCTCATTATTTTGATTTCGCGATCGAATTTGTTTAAATGATCAGAGGATTTCATGATTGTTCGGCGATCGATGCAGTTTTACAGTTGATACTGTAAAGTTTCATTTTCTTCGTTCACGCGTGTTCATTATTACATGTACAAATTGGCTAGGCCAGGCGATTGCTAGAGGCGTTGGAAAAAAGTGTGATATTACGTAACAGGGTTTATTAGTCCGGTGTGTTTGTAGTGGAAGAGCGATCATCGTCACCCTGAGTGCGTTACCGAGATCGCCTGCTCGGCCTCCTATACAGACTGCAATGTCGTAAATAACCGATTTACGACTGGTCGCTTGGACGAGCGCACGCTTGTGCTCCTAAAGCATAGCCAAAGCGTCGTTGTGCTTCGCGCGGTGTTGACGATAATAGGGGAATGAGTTGCTGTTTGCGGACGTGACGATATCGCCGGACTATCGACTCACCGATCCACTTTTCTTTGCCTTCCGATCAATTTAACTATTCAACGTGTAAAGAGAAAAAACAAGGCTCGATCGACCAACGATTAAGCAACAGCGACAATCACATTCGAGCAAAACAAACAGGCAAATCACTCGTGGCTACGAATGCAGGACTCAAGTGCATATTGCGTCAGGAAAAATGCAAATCCATACCGGAAACCAGGAGCAGAAACATATTCCAAAACGAAGAAAATTCTTTCTGGTCACGCAAAATGAATAAAATAAATAAAATTAATAAATAATTCATATAAATGCAAAGTGCAAATGTGCACTTGGACTTTTCAAAACTTTGTATCTCTTCGATGAATGCATGGAATTGATCTTGGAACCATACTTTTTAGGGGTCAAATATCCCGAGTAATCGATCGCAATGATTTTAAAAATGAAAAAATGATATTTTATTGTCGAAAAATGGCCAAATTGAAGAAATTTTTTTTGAAAAGTCGTTACACTTGAAATTTCCGTGGCCACGAAATTCCACCAGTGTGACGTCTACGGGTTAAAATAAAAGGAAATTGCACAGTGAAAAATCGTGCATCGATTATTTTCCAGAATATTCAACACACGTGGAAAATAAATGTACGTGTGTGTGTGTGTGTGTGTGTGTGCACCGAAATGACGCCTCGTCAATGTCGTCTTACTCGTTATGGTTTCTTAGTTTTGTCAGAATCGATACGAAACGGTCGGTGGTGGGACTCGGAGAGTAAAGCAGTCACAGAGTGGAATAGTACGTGCAAATCGGCATGCGGAGAACTGTCGAGACGGAGAATGACACGCGAGACGTAAACGTCGCGCGGTTCGCGAGCCGTCACTCAGTCACCCTCGACCCAGTCCAGCTGCATAGCTGCATATATATCTATCCACTCACACACAGTCCTTCCCTCTTTCTCCCTTTCTCACAATCTGACGTGCAAATACACACACAAATATCAACCTACGACCGCATTACAGGTGAATACAAACGAGACTGCATTACTCATCTACACCTACGTCTATATAACGTTTGTTAGTATTACACTGTATATTGTCCTCATGGCTGTTAGTTTGCCAGAGTATACCCATTGTGCCAGGCCTGTTCAAACCCTATAGGAAAATGTGAACACGTCCGAAGTGTCACTGATAAGACATCAGATGCCTGCCAGATTCCCTCCATTAGTATTTCCCATTTTTAAACGATAAATATATCCATAAATGTTCGGCAATCGTAAACGACCAATTGTATGGGAATCAAGCCAAAACTACCTCTTTCAAATCCATCCAAAAATCGGACATTTTTCTAGTTTTTTCTTCGCACTGGTGCAAAAAATCGGACATTTTTCTAGTTTTTTCTTCGCACTGGTGCAGGTTTGGATACACGAAAATTTCAAGGGTGACAGGTTTTTTAAATTTCTTTCTTCATTTTGGCCATTTTTAGACAATAAAATTGTATTTTTTCATTTTCAAAATCATTCCATTCGATTACTCAGGATATTTTACCTCTAAAAAGTATGCTCCCAAGATTAATTTCCTGCATTCATCGAGGAATACGAAAATTTTAAAAGTCAAAGTGCAAAATTGGGGAATCGGTTGTGTGCACATCGGTGTGGCTGCTGCACAAAGTTCCAAAATGCAGGTTGAGTGTGTTGCAGCTCGTAGCCAAAATCCCGTGCGCTTATTTACTGCTTGTAAATGTGTGTTATTTACGAGAGGGGGAGGTTTGTAGACACATGTGGAAAATGAATGACACCCATCAACCGGGCGAGGGTGCAGCAGCAGAGACTCGACGTGAACTCGTGGCGATCCTCGCTGACGTCGGTCAGACCGAAATTAAATTTGTCCGGTACTCTCCTATGGTCCACGATATTTCTAACAATATTCCCTTTTTGCTCGCGGCTCGAAAATATTTTGATACGAACGTTGGCAAAGATCCCTTAGAAATTCATTGAAAATTTTTGATATTATTGATCAATATATTTACCGGTAACGTTATCACCGCGTTGCTGGGGCCAACGAAACGACGGCCTTGGCTGCTGCTTACTTCGCATATCTTCTTCTATCCCGGTGCAGCTTCTCAGCCGCTTCTCTCGTTTCGAACGGTTGGAGACCACTACTTACCTGTAAGCATACGGAAACAGAAATACACTTTAGATTTAGATGCACAGTCATGAGTCTTTGTATTTCTTCAACGAAATTACGGACCAGAGATATACATCGAGGCTTTCAAGGACGCAACGTGATTGACGTTGACCTACAAAGTTTCGGGATGATTTTCTGCTCCGTCTTTTCATCGATTGAATGGTGAAGACCAAGTCGTTGCGAAATGTATCGAAAAAGGCTCAAAATAATCGTGTCTGTACGTTTTAGTTCGTGAGATCGTCGAGAAGCCATGAAGCATAAAAAAATTCTAATGAGAACGAATTAGCCAGACTAGAAAGAAAATTTTCTTGGAAAAGACCGACTAAACGTTTTTTTTTGAAAAATCGCAAAAATGTTGTCGTTGCATCAACGAAATATTCTCGAAAGTCTCTTGGAATAGTCCATTTTTGTCATTCAAATCGTAAATTTTGCTGACTGGTTCTTTACAAATAAAAAATATCGTGAAAATAACGAAAATTTTGAAATTATCAAAAAATATTAAGTTCATCGACGTTTTTGTTCCGAAAATGAAATTTTCAGTGTCCAGGAAGCGGGATGAACGAGTAGAGGGTCGGAGTAAAAGTGTCATTTCCATCATGAGCTCGCGAAACAGCGCAAGGGGAAAGCTGCGCCCTCGTATTTTCAACGTCACTCCCATTTTAGTCCAAGCATGGTTGCATTTTGGTTGGTTTCTACGGGGGATATTGTACCCTTGGCGTTCACTCGGGAGGACCGAGTGCGACTACACTTTTTTATATACAGAGATATACTAGAATGCAACTGAACTGCTCACTCAGCTTCTGCGGAGAGAAATACTGCTGGAGAAAACGAGAAATTTTCAGGAAAGAGTGAGGGGCGTGGGGGGGGGGGGGGAGATGAACGAAAGAGTGAGAAACGAAGTGGAGAACCGTACGCGGACGATCGTAACCAGCCGTATATCTTTCGGGCGTACGCCCTCGAAAGCGGCCGCCTTTGTTTCAGATATTTATGAGGCGTTTTAATTCGCGCGCTGCGTCACCCGTGGGGGTGCCGAAGAGGCGACACCAGGGCTCGCGCAAAGCTTGGTGGTCGGTTACGGTAGTGCGGAGAGGCTTCGCGGGAGGAAATAATAGGCATAAGGGTGCCCCGATAAAATGTTACCCCCGCGCTTCCCAGACGCGGCCCATAAGTGCAAACAAACTCGCGCGCTCGTATATTTCGTCTCAATGGCTTTCCGCAAAGGGCACGTCCTATATATATGGGCTATTTCGTCTCCGCTCGTACCATTTCGTCTCATCTTGTCCCCGAGCTCGCAAACATCCATTTTTTTCAAGTTTTTTCCAAACGCTTCGAGTGTCTCGTGCGGAAAAAATATTACACGCTTTCCCGGAGCAGCGAATCATCCGAGTGAATCCAAGAAAACCAGTTCAATTTTTCATTCGCCGTTTCCAAAACGGCAGCTCAATATTTTACAAAAAAAATTTTCTCACATTGATCTGGGCCTATCAAGGTCGTAACTGCGTGAGATTTCAATCGTTGATTAACCGACGAAGGCCCATTAGAAATGAGCGAGAGGTTCATGAATATTGTATCCCTAGTCTTCTTTGGATGAAGTTGTTAAGTTGGTAAGAAAAGTTGTGCTGGGAGAGAGAGAGAAAGAGGGTCAGAAGGTCACGTGTTCCGCGAGCCCCATTGTGCGAACGTAGAACAGTTGAATAATCCATACGAGATGATTTATGCATGGGAGAGATCGATCAGCAGGAACGAACTGCCACTTAGAAGCTTTGAAAAGAATTGCAACATATAGAGTATTCGTCAATTTTCCATGATCTGAATAAAAAGAAAAAAAAAGAAAAAGCTGAATCGTGACATTTTTTGGAAAGAATTGTTACGCGTATATGCATGTGGTTTTTTCTTTTTGCTGTGTCATTGTGAGCACACAGAGTTCGCACATAGTCAGCGAAGGAAGATTCAGGGTGGACGCCGCCTTTGTCACCATAAATTTGTCAAGCTATGGCGCGGCAAGAGGAAGGGGGAGCCTCTTTTTGCCTGAACCAGGAAAGCCCAGCATTGGCCCTCTGTTTCCCTTACACCATTTGCCTCGAACGTACACAATGGCAAGGCAAGTATGTAGCGGCGGTAACGCGCCGTATGGGATATGCTACGGTTGCTCACATTTTGTACAGCATTGGTCGGTTCTTTACGTGTACGTACGCGGAGTCTCGGGTGTAGGGAGTTTTAACAGTAACAGTACGTCAAGCTGACAGCTCTTCTACTCCCCGGAGCTTCAGTGCGTCATCTTTTCCAACTCCCACGCCTCTTTCTCAGTAGAGTTTTGCTTTCTTATGGCTATCACCGTCTTGCGCTCGCTTTCTCTCTTAACACACATGTATAATGCGAGACAACTCATACCAGCAGCAGCAGCCCAAAGACACCAAGACGAAACTGGTATATGTATACGCGTTTGCAATTGCTCGTGGTCTCTCGCTCTCGTCATTGTTGAGCGCTCGCGGGGCGGCTCGTCTCCCTCTCGATGAGATATGCCTCTCGCGCTCTTGGCGCCTCGTCTCTTTTCTCTTCCTTCTCGTACGTCCTCCTCCTCCTTCTCCTCCGGGGTCTCTCTTCATAGCCTCGCTATATATCGCTATACTATACATCTCGGTCTCACCGCTCTCAAGTCCCCTGCTCTCCGCGCCAGCATCGTTTGCCCTGGCGAGCCTGCTCCGCGTCCATCTTCCTCGCACTCTCCTTAACAGCCTTCACTCTCTAAAAGCCTTGGTGTGATCTATGGCGGGACGTTGCATCACTCGGGGAACAGATGCAGGGCTCGTATATTACCCAGAGCATATCTATAGCCAGGAGAGAGGGATGCAAGGGCCAGAGAGGTACGGTATAAGGGAACTCGAGAGAACTGTGAGAGCATAGGATCGCGCCTCGACGTTGTGCCCTCGGTACATGCGATGGCAAGTGCTCCAACGTGCTCGAGTATTGGTGACGGCCGGTTTATGATGGTGGTGAACGTTTGCGTCATTCTCGCTAACTCGTCTCCGGCACCCTTTCTCTTCTCCCCTTTCACTTTTCTCTTTACCTCCTCATCGTATCGAATGCCAGAGTGAGAGAGACCGAAAGAACCCCCGAAGCAAAGAGCACCGAGACCGTCCGGTCAAAAGAATGGCGAACGACACAAATCACTCGGGCCCTTTGTGATCCAACCGGGTCCTCCGAGTCCTCCCCTTCCCCGCAACCCAGAAAGGAAAATTCACTTTCCTTCTTTTTCTCTTCTTCCCTCCATCCTTCACACCGACACACTCCAACAACGAGCCCTATGTACGATTCTATACTTTGAAGAAATTGCCTGCACCGGACATCCAGCTTATTTATAGGCTTTCATCCTACTCCAACCTCGTAGTCAATCACTATTCCTATGCTTGTCACCCCATCGCACACACCCATCCCATACAGTCTACGAGCAACCAATTTGATTTACGAATCTACTCATACTCTTCAACATTACCCTCTTGCTCTCTCGCTCTCTCCTTCTCCAAGAAACTCGACATTCTAATCGAAATATATCGCTCCAGATTCTCTTACAAAAGAATCTTCCTCGTATACCATTAATTGCGGAGTCAAAAATGTCATACGTGTTCGACGCATCAGGGAGATCGTCCGAGCTCGCAGTGTCACATTTTTCTTTTTCAGATTCAATCGTCAATCTTGATGTTTATCTGGCTAGCAATGTCAAAGATTATTTTTCAACAAAATCCCGTAAATATTGTTCCTTTAAAAAGACTGAGAAGGAAATTTTGTGGAAAAACTCAATATTTTTTTCATTATTTCCAAATTTTCCTTATTTTGACAATATTTCATTATTTCTAACGAACCAGTCAGCTAAATTTACGATTGAGATGACAAAAATTCACTTTTCCGAGAGACGTTCTCGAATATTTATTGCAATTACTTAATTTTGGGATTTTCCAAAAAAAAAAACGTTTAGTCGAACATATTCATCAAAATATTCATCTTTGCTCAATAAAGTTTTTATTTCAGTGTATAATTAGTACGCCTGCATTGATTTGGACGGACCAGGAGAAGCTAAGACAGTCGAAGATGGTGGAGTTGGAAATGGGGCTAGAAGGTAGGCTCTCGCTTATCGAGAGTGCAGTGTGGATTGTACAATTGAGAGAATAGGGTAGAATGAAGCGTTTACTTGGAGGAAACACTAACCAGCTGTCTCCACGAGGTAAGCGGCTTTATAGTGGATCGGAGAAAGATAGAGATTGGATAGTAGCGGCGGGGAGGCTGGGGGTCTGGAGCAGGAAGAGCGAGAAGGAAAGAGCTCTAGGATGGCGCGCAGTGCGGAAGAGAGAAGAGAGAGAGTGAGAGAGAGTGCAGAGCTCTTGGAACAAGCTCGACCGTCGGGTAGACGCTTCTAGAATCCCATAAATCAGGTCAGGGTTGGCGACGGGGGTGGCGTTGGTGGTTCTCGGTACGGCGGCGTTTGCTTCGCCCGTGGAGAAAGCCGGAGAAAGCGAGAATAGAGGCTGATGTTTGGGGCTGCGGATCCCAGAACCGCCGTTATTAGGTAAAGGTCGACACAAAACAATTCTACATCGACGATCATGGCGAGTCTCCAGATACGACGCAATATACGCCTCCAACACTCCTATAACTCCTCATTTCACATTTTACCGTCAACCCTGCAGTCGCTATAATTATCTTTTTAGGCTGATGGATAAATCAATGTTATTGCTGCTCAGTTGACATTTAATCCTGCGATTAAACCATAGAAACTCTTCCTCCGATGTATATAATTCCCCACAGATGCAAACGCTAGTTCGATGCCATTAAGAAGTTTCCCTATACGCGAACTACACGAATCAATTAATTCGAAGAAAAATCTGGGCCACTCTATAGAACATCCAGAAGCCCATTTAAAAGTGATCTAATTAATAAGATAGCACCACACTTCCTTTGAGGTCACGCACCCACCACACTGGTGCAAATTTGCACTTTGATTTTTCAAAATTTTGTATTCCTTCGATGAATGCATGAAATTAATCTCGGAACCATACTTTTTAGGGGTAAAATATCCTGAGAAATCGAATGGAATGATTTTGAGAATTGAAAAATGGAATTTTATCGTCGAAAAATGGCCAAATTCAAGAAATTAATTTAAAAAACCTGTTATACTTGAAATGTGGTATCTACGGGTTGAGGAGTTTCCCCACAGAAATCAATTGATTCGAAGAAGAATGTCGAGCCCTCGATAGAACATCCGGGATTCTATTTAAAAGTGAAGAAAAATGATGTTCGTTAAGTCGCTGAGCTAATTGATAAGATATGTCTGATGAAAATCATGAAGGACTTGGTTCGGAAATGAGTAAGGGCTATCGGAGGAGTCTATTTTGAGGACGTGAGATAATCCGTGGCTGAGCGGGGAGATGGCTTGACGGATCAATGACGAGTAGGTGCGGCGAAGAAGACAAGGGATTCGAGTATGAGGAGATCGGAAAGAAACATTCGGGCTACAGTTTGAGAGATAGAGAGAGCGAGGAGAGAGAGAGAGAGGAGGCAAAAAAATAAAATAGACACTGCGGGATGAGAGTGTGAAAAAGCGACGAAGTAAAATCTGGATACGAGAAGAGTGGATGAGACTCGATTGATTCATTGGACGCGCGTGCCCGGCTTCAAATCACCAGAATAGATACGCGGCGCGTCGGTATGCCGGGCCTCCATGGCTAATCCATCGTGCGTCTTTATTGCTGAGGGACATTTATAAAACGGTGAGACGAAATAGGTGCACGCCATCACCAGCAGCACACACAAAGCTACGACGTTAGTCTCCGATTATAAATCGCGTTGTGAGATATACGTATACGGTCTGGCGAGTTGTGCGCGGAGTCAGAGAAGAAATCAACGTTTTCATAGCATGGGGCATCACGAGGAGAAGCAGAAGCAGTGACGAGGATGGCATCCGGCAAGAAACAAAACGACAGAGACATTTTTTCTCTCTTCGCGAGCAGCTTTTCGTCGTTTGTTTTTGCTTTTACGGTCAAACCGTGTTAAGGGACTTTCACAATGTGTGTATAAATAATGCTTAGGAAATGTGTTCCAAAGTGTAAACATTGTGTGTCCAGCTTATTTTTTTCTTCCTAAGCTTTGAGACTAGACCATAAAATGTAGATCGCGAAAACTTGGTGAGAAATGTTCTGTTTTCGATGGCATAGCAGTCCCTGAAATATTCCTTTGGCAAAAAGTTTGTTTTTTCAAACATCTCCCAAGATCTGTCAACATGAAAAATCTTAATCGTAAAGAGTCATGCCGGAGCTTTGATCCTGACCGGACCAATAACCATGAGCTATGACACAACGACCAAACATATTTTTCTTACATCCGCGCCGCGTAGGCGGTCGCTCTCGCTGGAAACTCAAAAAAGAAAGCTCCCTCTGGTTATTCAATGGTGTAAATACATTGCTCCGTTGGCAATTGGATAACAAGCATACTTTTCCTTTCTTTGCCACCCTCATGCCCACTTTCTCGCCCTTTTTCATCTCCAAGTGCTATTTTGCCTCTCGTTGGCGCGCTCACCCCTCGTGCCAAACGATCGAAGACTCGGTGAGAGAAACCAGACAACGCAGTTTATTTAGCTACGGGTATACGGAAGCTGGATATAGTCTGCAGAGTCCGGATACGTATGGAGCAGGCAAGCAGCGAGAGGGGAAAAGAGAATAGTAGTATAGACGAGAATAGGTGGGTCGCGAGGGGGTAGATTAGTCTATATGTATACCCCAAGTGTAAGAGAAAGGGAGTAACGCCCGATAGGAGGTCGTGCCGTTTCGCAGGCGAAGGTGTAGCCAAGATAAGGTGCTCGTTGCGTTGAAGCGTCCCTTGGCGGCCGTCCTGACGCCTCTACCCTTCACTCCGTTCATCTACACTCTCCTCGAACCTCCAAAACTCCCCTCGTCGTAACAACCAACGAGTTTTCCACCTTCTCTCCCTGTTTCCCATGACCCTCTCCTCTGTGTACGCCATTCCATACAGGGTTCGCTTACACATGGATACCGTAGTCCACTACCTCGTCCCCAGCACCGACTCCCATCTCCTTTTCAACTGTACAGGCTCCCTCAGAAAAGCCCGAGCAGCCTCTCACTCTGCCAGTGGGAATCATCTACCATCTCGTCTTCCCTCTCTCCTCTCACTTCACTCATGTGTAATATCGTCCGCTTCCTCTTCTCCCTCTCGCCCACCGACTTCGCAGTTCTCTGCGAGCATCACCCTTTCCATTTTTCGTCTTGATGGCCCTCATATCCTTTGGCTACGGGGTGTCCCTTGGTCCAAACACTCACTCCATGGCTTCGCATCTAATTCAGACCCAAAAACTTTATCGCCAACAGTTTTTCCTCCAGGATTCTTCGAAGACGATTCGTTAATTTTTAGAGGCTCATGGCGACAATTTTTCATGGAAAAAGTGACCAGAAACTTTGGATATACAAGAAATATTTCTCGTTGGATGTTGCTGATGAGTTTGCAACGATTTAGCGATCGTGGTGACCGATAGGCCCCGGAAAATCGACCAGACGTGGGTGGCGTGCGCTCTGTTTTAATTCCTTAATACTAGATTCCCCATAATGGTAGATCGTAATCGCAATATTTGATTTTTTTCATGGCTTTCCACAGCGAAAGATCGATCGTTGAGAGATGACCAGGTTCTCCGCGCGGTATACACTTTGAAAATGATTCCCCAGGACTTTGCTTTGCCGAGGGATTGTACGACGACGTCTTGCTTTCTCTTTGTTCCCTCTGATCGGCGGCAAGTGTGGAAAAAGTTAAAGAGCAGCTGTTATCCTCGAAGCATCGATCTGTACCTGCCAGTCGCCAATAATAACACTCCGATCTATAAATAATTGTAATGATAATCTGGCCTCGTTTTTTTTTTCCACGTTTGAGAAACTCACGTCGCTTCTCTTTTTCATCAATCGAAAATTCTCGGTCGCTTATCACACAGGAAGGATACTTCAATCGACGAACAGAGGCCAGCCGAGCTGTTCACGGCATGTTGCGGACTCCCGATCGCCTGCTCTCCTTCCACCGCCTCCTGTACGTCTTTTCAGTCGCCCTAATCATCGTAGATGCCCGGGGATAAGCTCGATGCATCGCTCGTATTATTAAACCTCAACTCGAACCTCCTCATGCACTTTTACTTCTCCAATGGCGTTGGCGAAGATGAGAAGAAAAGTGGACTCTGCTCTGGATATATACGTGAAGGCGATTTCACGTAAAACACTAATCGATTTCGATTCCGACGAGATTCAATCAATTTTATGATATTTCCAGTTTTTACTCAATTGTGCACGAGCCTGATGCCTAACCTCAGAATCTTAATAATTACCAGGAGCCATGATCTCCGCGGGTTTCCAATTAATTCAAATTCACAGACGAGTTCAACAAAACGAAAAATTGTACAGAAATACGAGTGGAAGAAAAATAATTAAAAAGCGTGCCTGGCAAACTGAGAAACCAGTTTATTCATGATAAAGAAATATATTTAGTTCCTACTTTTACTCAAACATTCATTAACTGTTAGAAAATTTGTGGATGATCAAAAAATATCTTTGTTATTACGATCAAATTTCATAGGCATAGCAATATCCTGAGTAATCGATGAGAATAATTTTGAGAATTAAAAAAAAAAGTTTTGTTGTCGAAAAATGGCCAAATGATTAATTTATGAAGTATTAACGAATGTTTATTTCAGACAATCGCGAGAGGCTCAAACAAATGATTAATTAACTCTTGAAAAACATTTATTTCGCCGTATCCAACTTAAAATTAGTCAGCAGTCAAAAAATTCTGATAAATGTAAATAAATGGTTTTCTCAGTGCACGAATCGTCGTAAAATTGCCCATACAAGATTCCACATGTCCAGGGCGATTCCATTTGTGCAAGGTATCCTATTACGAGACGATTATTCGGTTGACTACATCGTGGAGCAATTCTGAGCGGAGAGAGAGAAGTGGCGAAGGGATATAGCAAAGATTGAATCAAGTCGAAGGTATGATCCAAAATGCCTTTATGATAAAAAAAAGAAAAGCGTGGAAAGGATGAAGAGATTGTGAGAGAGAGAGAGACAGAGAGGAGAGGGTCCGAGATGCAAGACGACATGTACTTTTCATCGAGAATGGAAAGTAGAACGAGTTAAGAGAAAATATAAGAGGAAGGATAGAGAATACCCTGCGGAGGAGAGAAGAGAGAGAGAGAAGAAAGAGTGGAAGGAAGAGCCGAGAATGGTGATGGCGAAGGCGGGTAGACAGGAGGACTGAGGAGTACTGGACGAAGCAAAACATGAGAGGGGAGAGAGAGAGAGTAGAAAAGAAAATGAGAGAGAAGGATTGTGTTGGAGAGAGGTAAGTAGGTATAAAGGAGCGTGACTGGACGTGAGTTCAATACGCGGCGCGGTCCTCGAGACCAGCTGTCACTAACATCGGCGCAATTCGAAACTGACCACGACAGCAAACCCCTCGCTGGCCGCCGCACCAATGCCTGGTTATACACCTAAAGCGGAAAATAGGAGAGAAGGGTGGACCTGAAGGACTGCTGGCTTCTCCTATCCCCTTTGCTTTCCTTCCTCCGCAACTCACTTTGCCTGACTGCGTGCCTGGAGACCACAACGGCGGAAACTTATACCCACCTTCCGATTGATCCGTCTTGGCCACTTACCATACGCCAAGAGGGACGAATTACTTCGGATGCTGCCGTTTCCAATCCTCCTGGACACTCGCTTTCCTCTATTTTCCTCTTCCTCCTCTCATCAGCTCTTCATCTCATACCAACGCTTGCTCTTGCTCCTTCCGCTCGTGGCAGGATTCACGCTGTCCTTCGCCTTTTCCCTGGTATTCCGGGCAGCTCGGAACTGCCTGCACCCGAAGCGGAGCTTTTTCTTTGGTCTCGTCGAAAAAATCTTCGATAATATTGGTCGTCTAAATTTTCAACCGCCGAACGACGTTCCTTCGGAGCGCGTAAGGGAAATAAATAAAAACTCTTCCCAGACAACATTAATTATATCGATAGATCGTAATTTTCAATCGTGGGCCTGAAGAGACAGCGTCTACGGTGAGTTGCAAGGACAGTGCATTATGTGGATGATGAGCGGCATGATCGCCCGGAACGTCAGCGTTTTAATAACTCTCTAAAAGAAGTGAGCGAGACAGAGCGAGGAATAGAAAGAAAGAAAAGAATAAAGAGGAGTCAGAAGGGCAATGTCATCGCCAGATCATCAATGTGCGCCGACAGGAATGCACGAGCATCAAAACCGCATCGGCAGATTCGACATGAGAGGATTCGAAGGCTCTTTAAGAGTGAAGGTCAGAATTGTGGTTTCGTGGAGAGACGTTCGAGTCTCCTGAACGCCTCCATCCGTTTTGGGTCTCTTGATCTCGACTCTGCTCGTCCTGGACGTGCCAATCTCGGCATTGCATACGCGGAATCAGCCAAAAGGTGAGAGAATCGGAGTAAATCGAGGGCAATAAAAAAAACCGATGGAGACGTTAAAAACAAAACAAAAAAACAAAAAAAAAGAATTTATATAGAATTTGAATCCAAACGGAAAAGTGGGCCTGGGAGAGTCGGAGCTTCGAGCAAAGAGCGTTACAGTCTGGTCACTCCTTTCCTACGAGAGGAGAAAGCAGCAAGGGAGTGTGTATAGCAGTTGCGAAGAGAAGAAGCCCTGCGTTAGTACGCAGGTGATTGATGGAACGTCAGTCATGGTACAGCCATCAATCTACCGTCCTGTTCGGCTGCGCCATACCTTTATTATTTATTATTCCTGTCACACTCCCGGGCCCCCACCCTTGATCCTCCATCAACTGCGTCGTTGTTGTTGCACTCTCATTCATCCGTTTGTCTTCTCTTTTGGGATCGTGTGCCTGGGTTGACGTCGGCGACGCCAGCGAAGATATAGACGGAGTTCGAGGGATTAGCAATTTTAGTTATTTTTTTACTAGGATTTTTGAGGCATCGAGCAATCAAAATTCTATGCAAAATAATGATAAAGAAAATGTAATGAAATTATTTAAAATTATAATGCAAAAAAAAAAACAAAAAAATATCGACCTTTTTTCTACAAAATTTTATTTTCACCGTAGCGAAATAGGCAACACGGCGGGAATGAATAGAAACGAAATAGCGAGGAGCAGAGGACACGATGTGAATTGTACATGCACTAATGGACGCTTTAGCTTTGTGTATGAACAATGAACCACAATGGTCGGAATATAAAGATATAGAGACGCATGGATAGTCCGATCTATTGGCCATTGGATGGGAGTCCGCGAAGTCAAAGTGAACGCGGCGGCATCAGCACGCTGTGCCGTCTGCTGTCCTGATCTCTTCTCGCAGTTGCTGCGTCACGAAACAAATACGCTCAGCCAATCATCGGGAGGACGGATGAACGGACAAGAGAATGACGGGGACGAGATCTGACTGGCGCGACCGCCAGCAGGATGACTCGCCTCGATCTGTCAATCTTATTCGACTCTCACCACCCGGACCTGAACCCTAACACACATATATAGTACACTATAAAAACGCGGCTCAGCCTCCGAGCTCATCCGAGATCATGGTGAGTCGAAGGTCCGGGACCCTATTTCTTATTATTACCGATAAGGCCGCCGAAAAAAAAAAAACAAAAAATATGTTTTTATTGTACAAAACGTAACAATGAAACGAATTACCGTTTCAATCGATAATCGATCGGAAACCAATTGTAATATCACTGCTGCTCTCTCTTCTCCATCTCCCACTATTTCGACATTTATTCTCCAAGTATCCGCTGATAATTAATTACGTCTATGACACGTACACTATTTATTAAATTTGCATAACTTCCTGGTGATGATTCAGGCCGTCATCTTCGTGGGACGAAATATTTGGAGGACAAAATAATGAAAAGTTACGTAAAGATTAATCGGGGAGAAGAAAAACGTGATTTAAATCTTCGGGAGTATTTTTTTCCTTCACTTCTCAATGATAAAATAAAAACATTAAGTCAATTGAGCTGATGATCGAATTCAAAAGTCAAAATCATCCAAGTTTTGATTTCGAATGAAAACGAAAGTTTTTGTCTGTTTGGGACGATAAAAACTGACACACTGTGTAAAGGTCGAAGGAGATGGCGAAAGAGAATGGTTGAGAAAGATTGCGGGAGGAATAAGAGGTGCACATCAACCAACAAGTTCGGAAAAGTCGGTGGCTTAGGCGTTTTAAGTTTCAGCATGTGGGTATTCGAGAAGACACCATGGAACTCGATCTCTCGAGCCGGACGCAGCAAATACCTTGCCAGCACCTGAGCCTCTTAGACACTCTTTTTTTTATGAAAGATAAACAAGTCGAATGCCCGCGTGCTGCTGCGAACATCACGCGCGGCTACGGGCTACGAAAAATTGAGAAGTAGGATTTGTTCACTGTCCGAACGATCGTGTCTCTCAAAGTTTTTTACAGACTCACTTTTCAACATTCACAAAGATAATCAAGCCGCGTCTCGTCGTATCATTTGATATCTTGATGAATTTTTCCAAATTTTCGATTTATTACTCAAAATATCGATCGATTTATTGCTCTCAATTAAAATAAACAATTATTTTAATTAATTTTTCAAAAATTTAGCATATAATCGCAAATTTTCATTTTTCCATAAAATTCTTAAAAATATTTTCAGCCAGTCACCGTTCACAGTGTCAGAACTAAAAGTTACGCTGTGCGTACCGGAGAAGAAATTATTACAAGAGAACCCAATGCTTTACTCTTGGTGTCAAACACCAAAAGAGATTCGAGTGTGTTTGAGGTAGGTCTGGGCTGCTTCGATCCTCTATACATATATATATATATGTATTTGTATGTTACAAGAACTGAGAGGGCGTGGAGCAGCGTGGCAAACTTACGGAGACCCTGTTCATTCATACGCTGGTAAACTGTGGGTCATGTGACTCGAGTGTGTCGAAGAGAAAGAGAGAGAAGTGCATAATATATCGTGAATATGGGAGTGAAACGAAATTATTTTAACGAGGAAATTGTAAATTGAGAAATTATTTGTCGTAATTGTTTAATCGGGAGTAGAAAAACTCGCCACGCTCATGAGTGACGTCCACGGAGGCAGAGAAATATGGGGAGACGTTAATTTCGTAAGAATCTCGTCATCAAGGAGCTTGCTCGATTCCAAAGACTCCATCGCGATAGCCATTTAAGTGACGAATGCTAAACTGACAGTGGAAGGTATTTTTTCAAAGATTCCTCATCGAGCCGGTTTTTATCCGGCGATTTGAGGATAAAAAACTTGTCCAGAATTCGATACTTTTCGAGAAATCGACAAACGTCAGATCGACCGTTCGGAAATCCATCTGGAAAGGAACTCCATCGCGTTTAAGTCTAAATTTTTCAGGCCCCGAAGATCGAGACGAAATAAAACTTTCTTTGTGCGAAATTATTTTCGGAAAAATACGGAAAATTCATTAAGTTCCATAAAAAATTCCAAAATCAGACTTTTTGGTTCTCAATTTATTTAAAAATAATTGGCAGGAAAAAAAAAGGAAAAGTTGGTAACCTCGAAAAGCAGGAATGAGGGCAGGAAAAATATTTCATGTGACAATTTCGAGGTTTTGGGATCGATTCGAGAAAATGTCATGTCCGTGCGCGAAAGGTCAGATGAGCCGCGATTAAGAGAAGCGGCGAAAAGTCCGCAGGGGAAGAATAAAATTCGGTTTAATCGACAGAGCCAATATTTTTATTTCAACGAATTGGCCTAATGAATTGCTCGTGTTATTAATTAATTTTTCAATGAATTTTAAAAATACGTGGACTGGATGTGTACACTCGTGGATTTGACGTATGAGTGAAGGCCGTTATCGTTATCATCTGCCGTTAATTCGTTCTCGTAATCTCATTGCTTATCGCTCATGTCTCGTCATCGTCAAAGCCGAAAGCGTCACTATCAATCATTATAGTTCGATACTTGACAAATAAATATTCCCACAATAATTGCTGTCGTTGATCGATCACTCATACTTCAAATCAATATAATTCGAAAGCGCATGTAGTTTGCTGAATTATTTAATTTTTCGTCCCATCCGTCCATGTCGTCTGATCGTCACTAATCAATCATTAGACTTCGATAATAAACTCTCAATAATCCATCGAATTTTGAGTTCTTGATCGTTCCAGTTTGATCGTAAGTTCCATTTGTAGACAAGAATGAAAATTCAAATAATTAAATAAAATTTTCTTAAATCGCTTTTGACATAAATGCGAAAAAAAACATCCATTTTTATTCATTGCAGAAAAAAATCCTAACGAATGTTTTTTCTTGCAACGAAAAAATGGCAAAAATTCAAGAATTAAAATCCAGAAAAAATAATATCAAGAAATGTTTGTCGACTATACTGAAATCATCTAAATACGAAGATCTAGCGTCGAGAATCAATGATCTTCGTCGATTCCTAAGCCTTGATACGAGGCCAGCGTTATCGGTGTGAAAAGGTTCAAGAATTTGAGTCAATGTCGTAAAAAATGGAGAGATCGTATCCAGTTGAAATCATTATCGAAATCGGCGTTTGATAACAAAAAAAAGCACTGATTGTGGCAAGTGACACGACGAGAGGCACTCGATGTAGTGTGAGATTCGAAAAATGACGCAGCAAAGAAAAAAAAATACAGAAACGAAAAATCATAGTAATAGATAAATAAAAATAATAATAAAATTGAATAAATAAAAAAAAAAAGTAAAAAAAATATAAAAAATTAATCTTTGAAGGTTTCGGTATTTATTGAATCTTGACCCGATTGCAGTTCGACGTTGAGCATTGAAAAAGAAAATTCAGCGTCAAACTGTGCCTCGGTGCTCCTAATCACTTGAGTACAACTAATTACGCGTTATTATTGATAATTTATTCACTCATTAATAAAATATCTAATTGATTCGACGTTTAATCATGATTAACGAATTCGAGCGTTATCTAAATTGATTATTTAATTTTTCGTAATGGTTTTTTGTCGGCTGAGCGATTTTCTTGATGATTTTGTGTAATTAAAAGGTTTTACGGTGGGGTAGACGCCACGGCTCATTACTGCATGTCAATCGGGCGAGAAATGTTTGCAGATGCAATTTCCAAAGCACACGTTTTGGTATCGCGTATCAATGTGCGACTGGCTCTTGACAAGCGCAGTCATTAAATGCACTTAACCGTTGCCATTAACGACGCACACCGCGGTTGAATAGCCTGCAAGAAACGAACGCGAGTCTCGGTCGTTGAAAACATTGAGTATCTCGAATGGTCTCGATATTAATAAATGCTGCGTGTCGTACGGATCGACTCGCGACAGGCCGATCGCATCGTCGCGATCTCCAATCAGAGCCCCCTGTATACAAACCGACGATGTGCTGTGAGTGTTTTACTTTTCCGTAATTATCGATAAACCGAAAAATCGCGAGAGAGTCCACGTCAAATCACGACGAGCGGTCAAAAAGTTTGTAAACATTATTACGAAATAAGTTTTTGTTGGAAAATCGAGAGGAAACGATATTTCCAAACTTTTTGACGAGGAGCTCCGTTTTCCTCGTCCTTGGTATTAAATATACGACGATATTTATATTAATGAGAAATATGCCTCTGGGAAAGACACATCGATCGTTGACCTGTTGGCAACATGTAAGGCTCCTCGCTTCCCAGCCCCGATTTCTCGTCGCCCATTTTCCCTTCCATTCA
The DNA here is from genome assembly GCA_030522525.1 of Campopleginae sp. 14b. Taxonomy (NCBI): domain Eukaryota; kingdom Metazoa; phylum Arthropoda; class Insecta; order Hymenoptera; family Ichneumonidae; species Campopleginae sp. 14b. Next base: position 69,001 of record JAPYYS010000888.1, read on the forward strand.
CACTATTATTTATTGTTATTATCAGCACCATTGTTGTTATCATTTTAATCGAACTGTTGGCGACGTTAGAGAAACCTGTTTAGATTTTCTCTCTTTTCTACTTCGTACCGTATCACTCACACTATTCCATTTTTTCTCGACTCCATTCGATCGTAATAGCCGGCCATAGATATCGATTGAGGACTTTTTAATTTCGGAAATTCCGATGGTGCAACTCGTCGACTAAAGAATTCCGTTTTCGAATAACAAAACAAAAAACGTCGATGTTTTGTTAAATACGGCCAACTCAATATTTTTTTTATAATTTCAAATTTTTTCCTATTTCGATAATATTTTCCATTTCTAACGCAACTGTCGAATAAATTTGCGATTGGTATGACAAAAATTAACTCTTTTGAAAGACTTTCCAGAATATTTTCTGCCGCAATTACTGAATTTTCCGATTTTCCAAAAAAAAACAAAAAACGTTCAGTCGAAACGTATTCACCAAAATTTCCATATTTTTCGCCAAAATTTATATTCCGGTGTTCGTTTCTTTCGGTATTTCTTCATTATCATTTAATAAAGTCCGAAACAGACTGTACAGACGATGCACGTACGATTATATCGTCTCGCTATCGTCGAAAGAGGAAAAAACTCAAAATTACTCGGAACAAGTATCGAAAAATGAATAAATCATTATCAACGCATTTAAATTCGATAATATGGAAACCTGAGAATGTAACGAGTCGCGAAAGGAACGCTGATAATTCACGAATAAGTCGACGTTACCGGCATGGGAGACATCAAAACTAGGATCGCGAATCGAATCTGGTCCTGAGAGTTTCTATCGCAGTCCGAGCATCGATTGCAGGTGAAGAGAGCGAGAGAGAGAGAGAGAGAGAGAGAGAGGGGCAGTATGATTCAGGAGCTCGAGAGAATTCATCGCGTAAAGGATCCACGGGACATGCTGCGAATAGATTGCATACTGGAGTTGTGCATCCGTTCGGAAAGATTGAAAAATCAGATAATCCGAAGGGACATAACCCGGAAGCCGATGATTAAAGCGAGATGCGATTTGAATATTTCTTTTATTTATCAATTCATTCCTTTTTTGTTTATTTGTATGACCGAGCCGGCTTGGCTGCGGATAAATAATAAATAAAAATTTCAAATAAAGTATGGAGCGTTCTAAGGTCAGAAACGTCCCGTTCTTGTTGATTAGCAATAGACTTTGTAAGTGCATACAGAGCAGATTGTGTGTTGAGCAGTGAGATAGTGCTCACGAGTGATGTTGGTGCGTTCAGTGACCGTGAAAAAGGGAAATGCCTTGCCGAATAAATATAATCGATGTCAAGCAGATACGCTTAACGGTAAATCTTTATTTTCCTGACCTGTTTCTATATCTATACAGACGCGAGATCCATAAATAGACGATAAATATATGTGTAAATCATACGGAATACGTTTTCTGTTGAACCCGATATTCTCATGAATGTTTGCGATCCTCACGCTCGGCTACCGAGCCTTTTCGATACGCTTAAATTACCCGAGCTCTCGTACGTCTATCTAATCATCACTCGACCATTATATACAGCACGCGGAAACTTGGTAATTGGAATAATACGTGTGCCCTCTATCTTCACCTTTCCTAACCCATCTGCTGCCCCGATCACTCGGTGATCAATGCACAGATTCTGCAAAGATCGAGAAAAAAAATCGATGGTTTTGGGTCCTGTGATAATTATCGCGGACATCGATTTCTTGATCGATTGATTGATTTTATTTATGTTTATTTATTTATTTGTAGTTATTTGTTTTTTAAAATAATTTATTATAATCTATTATTATTTTATATTATAATATAATTTTATTTATTTGTTTGTTGGTCCGAAACGAAGGGATCGCGATGGACGTTCGAAACTCACCATCTTCAGATTCGCGACAGTCTGAATGCTCTCAGTGTGCAATAAAGTTTGTCATTGGCTCGTAAAATGGAGTGGGAAAAAGGTGAAGGAATTTCCTCGATATGCAGGGCGGAGGCTGTCTGGACCAAGGTACCCAGGAAAGAACTGGGATGACGTAAATGAAACTGAGGACTAAGCAAGATGCGAGGAGGTAGGAATGGGTGGGAAGGACTTGGAATATATGGAACGAGATGGCAAAGTCGCGAGTAGAGTGGAAGACGTCATTCGATCGATCGTCGTCTACGTTGCCATCAATCAACGCGACGTCAGGAATAATCGATCGACGTGACGATTCGAGTTGAGTCCAGCGAGCGCGATGTTAACGTGTAGACACCCGCACATACTTATATACGAACGTGTTACGTGAAACGGGAGAAAGAAAGGAGGACGAGAGGGAGCGAGAGACCAAGAGCGAGAAGAGCATAGCATTATAGTCGACGCGCGGGCAAACCGGAGCAAATACCCGAGTTACCGATCAATCAAGTTTCTCTCCATCTTTCCTTTTCGCGCTCTCTCTCTCTCTCTCTCTCTCTCTCTCTCTCACTCACCAGCCAACATTGCAAACCGCGCGTCTTTGAACGAGCGCGTAATAGACTGGACAACGGATAGATGATATACGATGATATACACGCTCCGATACAGTTTTCAGCTTCAAAATACAAATACACACATACACACTGTAAAGTGTTACATTTTGTACGAAGAATATCTGCCAACGACACTTCCTCTTGGCCTCCATCGAGTCCACATTTTCCATCATCTTCACCTTACTCAGGTAATCATTCATTTTATCATTTTCCTCCAACAGCCAAACTTTTCTTACTCTCTAACCAAATGCTCTCTATACGAATAATATTCATTATTTTACAATACGAGAGTTGAAAGACACGGCAGTGACGACAGACATTCCGGTCGAGATGAGGAAGAGAAATGGACTCCAATTTTCGAAATTATTCAATTTTATTTGTTTTTCTACACCGTTTCATCAAAATTTGAAAAAAAAACCTGTCAGCCGATTTTTTCCATCGCCCCGCGTCCCCTCGAAGAGTCTTTTTCTGGTTACTGGAACGACAGGGGAACATTTTAATTGAAATGAAACTTTCATTTCACAAAGATTTTTGGCTCATTTTCCGAAAAAAAAGAAACATTTGGATTCCATCAAAAATTCTTTTCCCTCTCTATGAAAATATTCCGTTTCCTCAGTCGGATTTTATGGTGATAATGAATAAATACTTTTCTTATAAAAGTAGAGCCAAAAACGAAAGTGCAGTGTCGGTCTGAGGCAATTTTTGCAAATGAAAAATCGAATGTCAAAAAAATTTTGAGGTGATCCCAAAAATACGAAAAAATGGTAAACGGATTAAATATTTTTCGTTGCACTCCAACGACGCAATGTCCTATGAATTTTCGATGCAGCTAAAATTTTCATACAATTTCCGTGATGTACTCGTTAATTATATTTTCTCCATTCGCCCAGCTCATTAATTAGGCTCCGGGTACGGGAGGAAGAGTTGATCGATGGTGAATGAGCCATTAATTAATAAAAGGACTCTCTGACGTCTTTTGATAGAAAAAAAAACGAAAATCGTAACGAATGCAGCGTCGGAAAGATTTTTCCGAAGCCAACAAGCCGGAATTCCGGCGAGACAATTAAAACATCTTGTTAGAAAAATGTGCAGTGCATCGGAAAAGTGTGTATTGCGTATGTGTACGTAACATCGGATCGTTCGGTGGGTTCGGGTAAGCACCGAAGGCGCGTACACGTCCCACGTGCCCGGCGGTATTTAAGCCGTGATTCACCGGTTTACACACAACACACCGCGAGTAGTTGAGGCTAAAGCGCTGGTGCGGGAGCACGCGCGCAGCAATCCTAGCAGCTAAACGCACGTGTGTGGGCGGTGCAGCGTCGAGCTGCTCGGCTCGTATTATAGAGCACTACGAAAGAGTGTTCGCAAGTCTCAACTACAGAGAGTTGCTCTCTTTGCACACACCGGTTGGCATTTGTGTTTGGCAGACTCCACTGCGAGTACTTTTGCTTGTACGGGAACGGTGGGATCGTAGTGCATCGCGAATGCCCACGTGGTCTGTGCATACAGTCTGCTCAGTAGCCCAGAGCTCAGACCCAACAATTCCGAGGCTGTTTCTTGACGTTCAATTCAAATTTTACCAGCCAGTCGTCCTCCGGAAGTTCCGCATTGATTTCTACAAGGAAAACCGAGGACCTGGCACCAAAAACAATGCGAAACAAACGAATTTGTTTGATAAGACTGTCCCTAAAGTTTGGACGGTTCGTACGGACGGATATGCACCGCGTGAGAAGGGTCTGTATAGTTTCGCTCGCAAAGCAATGTGACATTAGATATATAGTGGTTGGCTGGCTTGATCTTAGTCCTCCTAGCTTCTCCTTAGAATGTGCTACGTCACCGGGAGAGTGATCTATGAGAGCAGTTGCATTCATAGTCTAGTTGTATGTGCAATATCTATGTGTGACTTACTGTACGCGGCAACACACAAATTTGCATGTATACGAATGACGTCTCTATATATATGTTGAGACAGAGTTACACGTCCAAGTGTGTAGCATAAATGTGTTGACGCTGACGTAATGCGCGCGATTATTACTCACTGTTATCGCTCCGCTCGTATACAATCCGAGCAGCGCTACATACCCGACGCTTTGTGAGTAACCGATCCACGACGACGAGTCTCTTGGCTTTCCAACAAACTCGGAAACGAAGAAAATTCATGGTGTGTGCGATTGTGTCGGTTGGGCGAACAGCTTTTCGGTAGCAAAATGAATCTTTATCTTTAGCCTGTAAACACCACAATTGTACAAATTTGGAACCACGAAAATTTCGAGTGTCACAGGTCTTCGAAATTCCTTCCTTCAATTTAAGCATTTCTCGACGATTAAATTTCATTTTTCGATTTTCAAAATTATTGCAATCGATCACTCGGGATATTTTACCCTTAAAAAGTATGCTTTCGAGATTAATTCCATGCATTTATCGAAGAAATACACATTTTGAAAAGTCCAAGTGCAAATTTGCACCAGTGTGGTGACTGCATGACCTCAAAGAGAGGTCTACGGTTTAATTTTTTCTCCAGAATTCGCGGGCATTAGTCGCTCTTTCCCCGAATCATCTCGACCAATCGGGATATTTATTTATTTATACACTTCCATCTCTTCTCCCTCACCAAGAAATTCACACCTGCTGTCCCGTAAACCACCCCGTTGTCTATAAATATATCACCCGCTCTAACAACTGTCCCATCTTTGAATCAACGCTTGTCCACGTCTATTTACGCCCCAAGCACAGTTCGCGATGATGCCATGACTTTTATAGATATCGATCTGTCACTTCTCCACAACCCTCCGAACACTCTCCCAAGACGAGAATTCCGAAGACTTGCGAAAAATATGACAGACATACGAGCACACCACACGATGAATCTCATACAAAAGACATTTAGTTATTTCTCAAGCCTCTGGACTATTCAATTCTTTCGCTCAATTTTTTTTTCGTCATTTTTTTCATTAATGAAAAAATTTCCTGCACTGAAAATTAAATTGTTTATAAAAATCGTCGACATTTTATTGAACACGGTAAACCAAATATTTTTTAAATAATTTCAAAATTTTCGTCATTTTGGCAATACATTTGGTTTATAATAGAATCGTCAGCGAAATTTACTATCGAACGACAAAAATTCGCTTCCGGAAGGATTTTCCAAAATATTTTTGGCTTTAATGACACAATTTTTGGGATTATTAAAAAAAAAAACTTTCTCCATCAAAATATCGATATTTTCTAACAAACTTTTTTTCCCAGCCTACGAAAATCTCATCGTTCACTTATTCTCTTGACGCAGAGTGTCCGTCAATAAAAGTTCAGGAGACAGAAACGACATAGACGTTCGTTCTCGTCAACATGTTCCATTGTTATTATTATTGTTATTATTACTACGAGGACAAATAATAATTATGAAAAATAATAATTCGAAGACGATGTTTGATTATAGCAGCGACGACCAGCTCGGCTTGTCACAAGCCGGTTAGAAGTTGACGAATGACAGAGACAGCGGAAAAGAATTAATGGTTTCGAGATATCGCATTGACTTTTATTTATGGACGTCAATCTGTACAAATGCAATATTTTTCGGTGACGATATTCTTTGGAGATACGTCACTGACAGCAAGATCAATCTCATGCGGATGCCTCAGGCTAGTAATAAATAAAAAAACGTAGAAAAAAATATTGAAACTGTGACGCAAGACAGAAAGATTTTTCTTGTCCATTTTCTTCAATTTTATTTTCTTTGACTAAAATTTTATTCGTATGATTCTTTGTTGGAGAAAAATCGAGTCTCCATACCGTTTAACATTTTTTCGACTGATTCGCAATTCCGATTGCTTTCTCAATTGGAGCATAACGAAAACGCCTTTAAGCATTTAAATGAATGTTTCTCAATCGATCTTAATCGTAATCTTATTTCACTGATTTCTCCAACAGATTACTCGCCAACAGATCATTCCACTTATCAACCGTTATTCAAAGCAATCTCTAATCCTAACTCATTTGTATTTTGCCTAACGTCTGTGACGAAACAACTCGACTAATTTATATCATTCGTTATTAATGTTGATTAACAATTACTGTTTACACCCAATTTACTGTTTTTCCTGCAGGTTTCACGAGCTTCTAGGGGCTTACAATATTTCTTGTTCACACTTATCGCTCTTGCTCTAATCCTCTTCTGTTTGGAATCGTGCTCTGACAAATTTAATAAACATGCCGACAGACCATCGGAATTGAAGATTCTTATACATAAATCTATATTGAAAAATCATGTTTGCTCGATTCTTACGCGGGAACCACTGAAATTTAGCGATAAAATTTTTTTTTTATTTTCGAAAACTCCAATTATATAATTATTATTTATAGTTACCAATTATTATTATTAATAATTCCAAAATATTATTTATAATTACGAATTATGATTGATAATTATTTATAATTACGAAATACGAATTGGAAAATGAAGAAAATTATTACGGGAGTAAAAAATTGGATAATTTTTTTGTGAATTAATGAAAAATCGAAATTCTATGCGACTGAGCACGTTCTTCTGATACGTGTTCCAAAGGATCTTGAGTCCTTCGGGTATTTTATTTCCATTGAGCCAAAAGAAACCCAACAAGGAAAAATCACAGTTCTATAAAAAAAAATCTCTAACATCGTTTGTGTATTTATCGTAAGAAAGAAAAAAACACTGGTTCGTATTCGACACAGAGAAACTAATTATCGCCTAACGATGTACTAGTGCAAATTGCAATTCTTTTGGACAACGCACCTATGGATATACGATCTTTATGATAGCGAACTGCAGTTCAAACGAATACGAAAGACTCCGATGCTAACGAAGTATATTGGCGATCGAGAGCACGAGACTTTTCACGTGGAATCAACCGAGCCAAGTTTCACTTTACAATTATGATTGATTGAGCATCGAATTCGTCACAGAGCAGAATTCCTGGCAGAATATCTCGACGCATGCCAAACGATACGATTCCAAAATTATCAAAAACAATTTCCGCATAAAAATAGTCCCAATTCGATCGTCGATCGTCGATCGAACAGAAAAAATGAAAATTCGTGGATTTGAGTGAAAAAAAAAATGAAAAAAAAATGAAAAAAAAACTGGCTCCCCTGAGAATCGATCGACGTGAATCACGTAAAAAGTTGACTTTGCATGAAAAGTCCCATACGTGTGAATACATATGGGTATAGCCATAGGAAGATAAGGCAATGAGGTCCAACAGCATCAGCAGCAGGAGAAACAGCAGCAGCAGAAAATTACCGGATGGCCACAGAACTCAACTGCTCCGGGTCATAACTCACCGTTAATTAATTAATAAGTCCTGTTCGTTAACTCCGTTTCTCTCTAGGCATATATATGTCTCTCAATGTAAATGTATACGCGCTGATATCTCTCCCGAGGAAACATGCACTCACACGATCATCTCAATAGGCGCGATGTAAGTCTGGAGGAACGGGATGCATCGAGCCTGAGAAGCGAGGTAGCGCAAACGCGTAATCTCGTATTGCTAATCTCGTTTCGTGGCTAGTGTTGTGCCAAGTTGTGGATGAAAATCTCATAGGACTCTCAGTCCTCTTGTATAGCTCATCATCTCCAGGATTTACAGTCAGAAGGGCGCCACTCACGAGCCTCGAGAAAGAATATTGTGAGGGTCAGCTCCGTTTCATTCGAGCGAGGCGTGAACGTGGCGAGGGATGTGCCTTCGGGAAGGCGAGGCGTGCATCTTCGCTCATCTCCACGTGAGATCTTTTAAAATACCTCGCACGCTTGAGCTTCCAATCGAATTGATACCTTGTTGGCTTACCATTGCTTGCACTTCTGCTTGCTTCCTCGTATCAGTGGAATTATCATTAATATTGCTCATTATTTATAGAAGCGATATGGACCAAAATAAATCTTGACGCATTCGATTAAAGAATTTACTGATTACTTTTTCCGTATTGATCGTCTTTTTATTCTTAAATAAAGTGTCGACTTGATTTTCGATCGTTGGCAGAAAAAAAAAAACGATTTTTCGAGACTATTTCTCGGCAATTTCGATCATCTCGATTCTGTCGTGAGCCTCCGGAACGATAAAAATGCATTTTGATGAATATTTTATTGCGAATGATCGACATTTTATACGATACGTTAAACTAAACAATTTTTTTCTCTCAATAATCCCTAAAATTCTGTCACTCCAGTGACGAATATTCTAGGAAATCTTTCCAGAAAGTGAATGTTGGTAATTGCGGTCGGAAAAAATGACGAAAATTGTAAAATCAGCCAGAAATATTCAGTTCATTGCGTCCAACGAAATATCTGCGATTTTTGAAGAAAATTTTTTTTTTACCCTAATTTTGTAATGAATTTCGTTAATTATTATTGTTATTATTTTTTGTCCAATCTTCACGATCACTTTTCGTAAATAACTCTGCCACTTATCTCGTGAGTTCCCAGCGTAGGCTCATGTACGTGTTTTTGTTACTTTGAACCTGTCCTTCCCGAAGCAGCTTTACTTGGAATGATGAAAAAAAAAGGTTGAAACTTGGGAATGAACTTTACGCGCGTCAGAGCCTGACTCACTGCTACTTTGCGAGGAGATTGGACAGCAGAGAGAATTATGAAGTGGATTTGTGGTAATTCAAGCTCACGTGTGCTCAGAACGGAGACATTTGCTTATGAATTCATAGATTATAAAGTACGTTTACTTGTGCGTTTGCTGAGGCTCATTGACCGCAACTTCCCATGCTCGTTTGTTCCGACAGAACATGAGAAACTGCGTTGGTCCGCGCGGCCAGCGACTGGTTTTCCTCTCACCTAGTCGCATTCTCTTTTTTCTTCTTTTACCAATTTGTTTACTATCGATTTGAAGAGTGTGTCGTATACGCGACGTCACCACGAGCAAAGACATTCAATTTGCGTGAGTCAAGCTCAACCAAAAGGTGTTGAAACTCCCTAAGAAAATTTCCAACCTCTTAGCCGAGTCACAGACTCTCACTTCGACACCCAACTTCCTTCATTCCCTTCCTTCCCAACCCGCTGATTAATTTACTATGTGAATCTCTGACCAAGGCAACCCATCGACATTGGAATTTTTATTGCAAACTTTATCGCTTCACATTCCTCGTAAATAACCACCGACTTTTAACCCCCATTTGTAAATATTTAACAACTTCTCGCGGGTTCGTTCGTTGCGGATCAAACTCCTCGGACCATCTATCACGATTATATCTATAAGAGTGAACAATTGAAATCAAAATTTTTGTGCAAATGATCGATTTACTTTTTTCGAGACGTTCAAAATCATTTTTTTTCTCAATAATCCCGAAAATGTTTTCATTCCAAAAACGAATATTCTTGAAAATCATTTCGGAAGAGAATTTTGGTGATTCCAATAGTAAATTTCACTGACATTTCCGCTACAAACGAAATTTTATCGAAAAAATTACAAAAATTGTAAAATTAGCAACAAATATTTGTTTTTTAAAAATTTCATTTCCACTGAATAACTAAATACATTTTCCCGCACGATTATCATCTGGGAATACTCAATAAAAAAATTCCAACACCAATTAGCCGCCCATTTCGTCGCAACAAAAAAACTTTTCGAATATCGAGCAATTATTCGGTCTAGATGAAATAAAATGATGAGTTCAGAAATTGGAGTAGAGAGTTTTAAGGACAAGAATATTTCGATTGCGTTTCATGAGAGTTGGAATAATCGTGAGGGTCCGGATGCGTGTGGGACATTATTATCGCGTTCGAAATATTTTTCGCAAAGCCCAGGAGCGTGACACGCAAAGCCAATGATTCACCGCGATCTATACATGCGTGAGATAGGCACGTACGTATACGCCCCTTGTCATGTACACATATTTAATTTGTGGAGTGTGGTGGTCGTCAGATGAAAAGCAAATGTCACATCATTTCATTGGGATATAGATATAGGGACGCGTAGAAAGATATGAAAATGCGTGTGTATCGGTGGATCACACGAATGGTGGGATGTAATATTGTGTTGTGCGTGAATAAATGTGAGCGTGAGTCTGTCCCTCAGTGTGGAATGATTCCTGGCCGGTTGGTATTAAAAGAACGCTGCGCGATGTGCAAGGCACGCGCGACAGTCGAATTGTCAGCTATGATCGATGTGGCGCCTCGCGCGTCGAGGCCTCAATCGTCCGCGCGGAATAATAACGACCGAGAGCAGCAGAGAGAGCGATGACGCTTTGCCTGAAATTAATCGAGTGCTTCGGCCATCAGTTCGTTTGCTAGCTATAACCGAGAATAAGCAGTTGCCACCACTCTTCGCCCCACATCGACAATTATTATATTTCCATACGCACCAGCAAACTTCTCTTTTTTCTTTTGCATCGATTTATTGTTCCAATACGAATCTGATGAAGGATATTGCGTACCTGACGCATGGACCAACGCTCGTTCGATCGAGGACTCGTCCGTATTGGACGGGCTCACTCACCCTCTCAGAAAATCTATGACCACGCGAGGAGATTTGCAATTTTCGATGCAGATCAGGGAATTGATCGATCGGGCACTCGGTTCTTTCCGTCATCGAACTCTGACACAGAGGCAACTATTCGGGCCCTCGATCTTATTGCGGGGCTGCGGGAGGAAAATGAAAATTCGCGAGACTCTCTGCCGATGGTAAATGTGGGGAAAATAAATGGGGTGGAAAATAAATCGCTAATTGCGGGATAATTATTTTTGGAGGTTCGAATTCCCGGGGCTTTGTATTGAAAAAAATGGTAATGGAAAATAATTGCTCGCACGAAGAAATAAAGAGATAAAATGTGTGGATTATAATTTCATGAATTCTGATAAATATTTTCAATTAATCCAGAAGGTTTGGTAATGATACAAATATTCAAAGGATTGTATGATTAAACGAACGAAAAATGGATGATAAAAGAGAAAGTAAAAGAGGGTAATGGACATCGAATTAGATTTGGTTATGACGTCGAGGGTGCGGAGATAAATTATCAGTATCATCGTCTCTTGTTTGCCTCGTTATTGATAATGAAAAAATTGTCAAAAGCACTTTGCAAAGCGAGTTATATTGTCCCATCTCTCGTTAGTTTTGTGGCAATCGAATTCGGTGTGCCGCCTACCCCCGGGGCTTATTTTCGGTGTGCAGTATCCAATCGACCGAACAGGCTGCAGTCGGCTCGCCTCCCAGCCCCGGGGGGACGTTGCAAGAGCAAGGAATTCTACAGCAAGGAGGACATGTTAGCATCGCTTGTAAATTATAGCGCGACCGATTAAATCCACCCAGTACATCTCCATTACCGAGACCCATCACCCGCTGTTTCGTAATTTCCTTCAAGACTCAAAAATACAAAAATAAAAAATCCAAAAAATTATTTCCGCTCTAATTACACGAAGGTAATTACAAAATAAAAAAATCTATCGATGCAGAAAAGGCTTTACATTTTGCATGATAAAAATTGATATCGTTGAAAAAATAAATCATACCTCCAACAATTAGCAGCACATTGGTCAACAATTAATAAAAATTACGTGATTTACACACTTTTGTGTGTCGATTGCTCAAATTTTTCATAAGCTATGGGAATTCGGACATAACAATCGATAGTTAAACGCAATAAATATCAATATTTCGTGCCGGTTGGAAACATTTTAAAACTGTATCCATAACGTTAAGGACCGTAAAATATAATAAAATAAATCAGATAGTCAAACGAAATAATTTCACAAAATTTCGATTTTTTTTTTTTTTAAATGCTATTTGATGTCACGAAAAAATGTTGAACGCTCGGAAGAGGGCTCATGAACGGTCATTATCCACCGAGTGAATTATTACTTTGTGAATATTAATTGATTGTGAGAATACAATTTTCTGTTTGAACGATCAAAAAGCATTGCGGATGCCTCTTTTAGGTGTGCGGTGAGCAAAACCCCGAGGTCCTCCTCCTGTGCGAGCGAACGATGATCCTCCACGAATGTCCGACCCCAATCATTAATATACATATATCTATACGTAGTTCCGATTTGAGTTTTCTCTCTCACTCTGGCGTCAGCGCCTCCGCAAGTAAAAAGGACATACTACGTGGTTGCTGCGCGTACACGCGACGAATGTATTCGTAGCCCGTGTACTCGGAGGCACATGCACTCTCATAACACCAGCATGCACGCAAACGCATCTCTGTTGCATTTGCATCGATGATTCTCGCCTGTTTTCGAATCACTGACTCGACATTAGGTCATCGTTGAACCAATGATGCCCACACATACAAACATAATACTCATCTATACGTTTAATATCGTGGATATTCAGCAAGCGGCACACAAGCCTATCGATCTGACACTCACCACGAAAATGGATTACGCGAGATACTCTTGCCACCGATGTACTTTCCAATTAACGCATCGTTGATTATAATATACTTGCTTATAATAGGCACACCTTCGAATCTCAATATCCCCGAAATTCTACCAATTATTAATCAACGGTGTATAAATTCAAACCACCTCGACTTAACGAAATATATCGATGCAGTTGCTACTTCAACGATAAAAACAAACACACGACCTGCGAATGAGGCTTCAAAATTCCGTAATCTTTGAAGAGTAATCTTTGAATCTCAGAGTAATCTTTGAAGAAACTGAATTCCCTCAATGTTCCCAAACAATCGAAGTGCCTATATGCACTGAGAAAACAATTTATTTATAATAAATAAATATATTTATTTGGTACTTTAAGAGAAAAATTCATTAACTCTTACAAAATGAATTAATGGTGAAAAAATATCTTTGGTATCACCCTCGAGTGTCATAGGCATGGCATTTTCTTGAAAATAATGATTTGTTCGATCGCTTTTATTTCCCTCAACTCGGTAGATCTCTATGGTCATCAAATCCATCAAATAAAATCAATTCCATTTGTTGGGAGTTGACAAAGATCCTGGTACGTATGAATAAATCGTTTTCTCAGTGTGCAAGACAGGAAAGTCTTGAGTGCAACGTGAAAAATTCCTTGCCCGTCATGTCGAACGATGCAACAGTTTAATTTTCTTTCGAGTCCATAATTGTTGCTCTAATTCCCGAAGCTCGAACCGCCGAATGAAATTAGATACTTGAGGGCAACTATGATTAAGCATCGATTATAAAGAAATTGACGAAATGAACAGATCGAATAGCTGCTAAATGTCAGCGTGTTTTTGAGTGCCGAGGGTGAAACGGATATATCTGTCGATGGTCCTTTGTGCAATATTATATTTAAAATCTATCACGTACGTGTGTGTCTGTGTGTGTGTGTACAAACCCGCACACACACGTGGTTTGGATGTTTAAGTAGAGACATACTCGCAGTCGAAACGTTATAAATCGATATCGACGGTAGAGAGCGAGTGGTTGAATAATAAAATAGTGAAACACACGCCCATTGATAATTCAAAGCGCACGATAACTTTTCCTGCTCATCCGTCGAGTGGCGGGTGGTCTATCGGTGCGTGAAATGGAAATCGAGCGAAATGAATTCGAGTTCATACATATATATATACGAGTGGATATTTTAGTGGAAGAGGTAAATGCGTGCGAGAGGGTGGCGATGTTGAAACGGTGAGTTTGAACGGGGGTAAGCGGCTTTCATAGTGCGGACGCGAAGGGGATAAAACAAGAGAATCACTGCGTGTGCCGCGGAGGATCGGAGAGAGAGAGAGAGAGAGAGAGAGAGAGAGAGAGAGCTCCGGCAAAACGCTGGAGGCGCACGAAATTAGCGCTATACCGAACGCGGCTAATGTGCATTTTTTTTTTTTTTTTCTTTCGACAAATTGGCGTTTATGATCCATTTTTTTTCGTCGGTCATTTCCGGCGCGTTTTGTTTCTTTTTTTTTTGCGTTTTTATATTTTGGTGCCATTTCACTTTATATGCAGCCACGAAAATTTCAAGTGTAACGGATTTTGAAAATAATTTTCTTGAATTTGGACCGTTTTTTTGAGGATTAAATTTAATTTTTCAGTTTTGAAAATAATTGCAATCGATTACTCAGAATTTTTTACCCCTAAAAAGTATGGTTTCGAGATTAATTTCATACCGACATCGAAGAAATACTAAGTTTTGAAAAGTCAAAGTGCGTGATTTCTACGAATAAAGTTGATATTAGAAATTTGTTTGATTTAGCGAAAAAATGTTATTCCGGGCGATTCGAAACTTTTGAACGGACGAAAAATAAAGAAATTACTAATTAACGTCAATTAACATTGAAGAAATGGTCCATCGATAGGTTAGCGACACAGAGATAATGGAAAATCAGCCTGAAGTGTGAACGAGGGCTGTAGACATGTCACAAAATTATTATCATTAATTCGCCGATAAATAGATAAGCATCGTGGACTTAATAGCCATCGATCGACATACACATATGAATATATGAATCTACGGTAGCGTTCGCCGTATCTGTGCTGGTTCCATAGTTGCGCAAGTGAAGAAACACATGGCGGTTTGGATCGCTCAGGTTCAGGCGACAGCTGTGATTGTCACGTTATGACAATTAGATACAGAGCCAGGCAAGGTATTCCAACGGTCAGATGTTCCGTAATCGTATACAATAATTGTTCAAAGATTTTAAATAAATAAATAAATGAATAAATAATAAAATAAATAAATAAATACATAAATGAATGAATAAATAAATAAATAAATGAATAAATAAATAAGGAAAAAATCAATAATCGAGTTGAATAATTATAAAAAAGGAAAAATGATGAATTGAGGGAAATCTGTGACGACAAACGAACTCGATCATACGTAATGACATATTTTTTCGTCTGCTCAAGCGCAACGTCCGTTTCCAATGAACCCAGCCAAGTCCGACGCGTCAAAATGATAATATTTCAATGTTTGTTTACGTACCGGCCAATGGAAAAAAGTGGCCAAAGGCTCGAAAAATAATTCGTGTAATTCGCTAAGGCAGATAATGACACGCGACCAGAAGCAAGAGGCTTAATACTGGGCAAGGGAAAGGGGTTGTTAGGATAAGGGTGGACAGGAAATAAAATGAGAGACGGAGGTTTGGAGGAATGAAGGCTGATGACGGGTACACTCTCTTCCTATGTAGCTTGCCTCAAGCCAGCAATATCGATTTTCATACATAATTAAATACCAGGAGGCACATGCAAAGCATCACAAAGAGAGCTTACTTCAGCTTTGATCTGCTGACAGACGGTAACCGTCAACGGGGAAACTTCAATAGATTGCTGCGCCTGCTGTACACACACGATCAAGCAAAAGAACGCGTAGTTAGCTCATGTAGTTTTTTTCATTGCCTCACTCTTTTCCTCTGCCTCTCTTCCTCTCTCTTTCGAGTTTTTCCTCTACGAATATCCCCCACGAAGAGATTATGCGCAGTTCTATGCCATTTAGTGGTTCCCGGCTCGAGCAACACACGACCATTCACTTTTCACTTTGCAACCGATGCATCAGCCACGCAGAATCGACATATTAGATGATTGGACTTCCGGAGCTTGGGTCCAAATTCACTTTCGACTTCGCGGACGTGAATTTATTTAAAAATGGCATTCTGGCCTTGAAGTTTCAACGTGGTAAAAAGTTACATGAAATTTTTCATACCACAGTTTTGTTTTCGCGCTCGAATTGGAAAAAGTGGAATTTTCTTACCATCTTTGGAAAGACGAGAATTAATTTATTCATCGATCAATAGGAGACGAGCTCCGGATCGTAAAAAATTAATCCACACAGCAAAGCAAAGCAACAGTCCCCGGAATAGAGAGTCTCAGGAGAGAGAGAGAGACCCACGCGAGCAAAGATCGACATATGTGTGCAAAGTATACGTACGCATTTAAATACAAGGATGGAAATAATTTCTCTAATCGGCGATATATGCCACAGCAGTATTCGCCTACGTCAAGCCATTTATCAATCACCCACTCGAAATGGTACGGTACCGGGGCCCGTCAACGTGAGCATTTCGATCGCTGCGTTTTATGGAGTATACCCATGGTGAGAATCGTCCCATGCCTAACTCCCGCATATGCTGCTGTTTCGAGCGACGGAAAGAAAAAAAAAAAAAAAAAATTGTGGAAACATTGAAAGGCAACGGATCAGGCAAGAACCGCGCGGGACGAGGGGCTCCATTCACATTCCTGTGTATCGTTCAATGGATATTTGTCGGTTGAATCGACATTTTGCTCACTTGGAAACGACTTTTTTGTCGGAATCATCGATAAATAGGAAATCCCATTAAATACGAGCCTCTGAGTCATCACGAGACTTCCGCCGTCTCACCTATTTATCGAGAGACACACGAGCAGTCATTATTTCCGATTTTCCTTGCACGAATAATTACACAAAATTCCGTTACGTTCTTTCAACGTTAAAAAATGCAAATACCCCGAGACATTTCGTCGCCCTCATGAAGTCAATAATTCAGAAACGTCTCCTCAAAAATGTCGCACCGATTCATACAAATATGTGTAAAAATATATACGAAAAAAAAAACGGAGCGAAAAGACACGAGTACGATCGAAGCGACTCTTATTTATCGAGCTCGAAGGGAATTAAACGGAACAGAACGTACCGAGGGCGTAATACCGAGTCTGAACTAGATTGAGAACATAAAGACGCCTTTTGTACGTCACCGAGAGCATCGTCATTCACTCTCGTCGTGTCTGGTACTTTATATTGACAGAGCGTGGACTCCGTGAGTATAAAGCTCATCTGTATTTGCTAGTGTGCCAATTCGGCTCGATCTCGACGCTCCAACTAAATTTAGAAAGCCAAGATTGAGTCGTGACAAAATATAATTCCACTTTTATTCTTACTTTTATCCCAACCGCCTTCTTTATTTACCGTTTACCTTAAAATACGCTTCGACTTCGTTATCTCATGCCATGCCAGACTATCGATTGATTTCGCCCTCTTGATTTATTTTACGATAGACCTAATGTCCTCTGGTGCGTACGACTTTTCCCTTGATAACGAAAAAAAAAAAAAATTTCAAGGAATTTCGGGGGATCCAATATTTTTTTTTGTTTTTTTTTTTCACGTGAAAAAATTCAAGTATCCGTAAATCGTGGCCACTCGCGCGCTCGTCGCTCCGGAGGGCACATAATTTTTCAAATTCAGTCGAAGATTAAAATATTTGATTTTTCTTTTTTCTAATATTTTTTTCAAATACTATTTATAAATATCAAAATTATCAAAAATATGAAATAATATTTTCATTTATAAATAATTCAAAAAAAATTAAAAAGTATTTGGATTATTTGAAATTTGTATTAAAATTTCATGTCGATTTTGATGCTTCGTCACTTTTTCGGTGATTAAATAATCGAATATTTCGCCACCGGCTTAAGGGATTAATAGTGTTGTGAATATTAGATCGAGAACCGCCAACGCTTTGAATTCATGGCCTGTTAATCAAGATGCCGGCATCAAACGAATCGTGACTCATTAAACCGAACTTAGTGAAAAGAGAGAGCGATGCTGTCTCATCTGTGATCATGGGACGAGGCGAACGCTAGGAGGCAACTTTTGTCTGTGTCAAAACCCGTCGAAACATTCATCGAGCATGTTGATGAATTATTTTTAATTGCGGGAAAATATAAAAATTACAGAGCTCCTTAAAAAAAGAAAAAAAAAACGAAAAAATCTGAAGAATTTGGGAAATATTCAAGATTAATTTTGAAAACACGGTGCTTGACATTTTCGATGTCAAAGTTGAGTCGCTGGATCGATATTGCAAATATTAGCCACACGAATGTGGAAAACGAAAGAGTAAAGAAATTAATTGCTCGCATAATATTTTAATAAAAAGCTTTGTGAAGTGGTTATCAAACGTTTAACAGAAATGATTGTCATAAACGTGTTTATCATTCAAGTTGCTTAATCGTTTTTCCATGTTTGTTCGCTCTATTTACGCCGGTGGTCTTGAGAAAGAACTGTCAATATCCTGTCGCTGACTAGGAGATCGTTCGTAACTCTCTTGGCTTTGTCTGGGTTGATGTCATCCATGGCAATACGCTCGTCATTTATAAAATGCGTTTGTGAATACATCAATGCAGAAAGAGGATTTTCCTCTGGAATAGACGTCAAGAGTGGGACGTATTTAAATTACGAATTTAATATTTTGGACGAGCGCATTTAAAAGGAGAAAAAAAAATGGAGAAAAAAGTATGGAAAACATTTAACCGAATACTCAGACGATTCGTCAACTTTTTGTCGCACATCCCGCCACATAATTTCACGTTTTTTTCATATTTTATGATTTCTCATATTTTAGGCTTTGTCCTCGAAGAAAAATCCATAACGTATTTAATTTATGGGAGTACGTTAGGAGCACGTCTTTTAATTTAACTGTCAAAAATCGCATAGACCCGGCACTCACAATATCTGATTAATAAACCGATGGAATCGCAAACAGATTTATCGACTCGATCGATTCGCTTCTTTATGTATTTTTCCTCTAACCACGAAATATCACCGCGACTTTCGAGCAAAAAAAAAAAACAACAATTAATTGTGACGATTTTTCAAAACCACTTTTTCGTCGCCGTTCCTCATCTCGACAGAATTCTCGAAATTTACCGCTCACCCTCTCGTCCAATTAACCCGTACAAAAAAACTTATTTTTCTTCTCTCTGTTCGCACATTTTTCGATCGATTCGTCAATGCAATTAATTTTCATCAATCAATTAAATATCTGATCAATTCCATCCGCCAAAAAAACAATCGATTAACAAATCTCCATACTCAATATTTTTGTCATTCCGATCGTCTCCTTGAGGAAAAAAATAAAATTTGTGGAAAATTTAAAAATTAATTTTCTGTTAAATGTCCGTTCGATTTTTCCAGGCTCGTAACTTCCGTCTCAAACTTTTAATCGCTTCCAAATCCCTCAAGATAACGATCTATCGGAATTGCTCCCACACATAGATGCAAAGGCGTATTTCTCATTGAATAACAGGTGCAGCTTGCAGTGCGTATGTCTGAGGTTTATACATAGCGGCCCGAACCCACGGAGATGAATGGAATACACGACGGATTTAATCGGTATTGACATTTAAACTTGTTGTACACGCTCGAAACCTGATCTCGTTTTGTTTTCGCAAAAAGAAAAAAAAAAAAACTGTTTGCCAATGTTTTCTAATCAATTTTCGTCCACGCTCATTATAGTCGTCCTTAGATCGAGCTGCTTCTCTCGATGAGCCGATTCTGGTTTTCGAAAAAGTCACAATTACGTTTCAGGAAGTGCTTAGTGTACAAAATTTCTAGAGAAAAGAATCGACGAGCTTTTCAAATACGATTTTTGTTGAAAATTTCATTATTACGTAATATTTTTTAATTACTCAATATTTAAAATGAAAAATTCGCTATGTGGACACGGAAAATTATGATTCGTTGCTTTTTTATGAAAATCTATTTTTCGAATGGAAAAACACGATCTCCTTGGCAGAGAGAGAGAGAGAGAGCAAAAGGAGTTGGAAATATTTTTAATTTCGAGCATTTCAGATTCTCTAAACAATTACAAACGATTGCTCCATTTTTTTTCTCATTCATCGCGAATTTGTGATTGGACGTCAGTTTTTTTTAGCCTGTTTTTTATTTTACTCGAATTGATTTTTTTACGAGTTTCTTAAAAGTTTTCAAACATCGCGATCGATAACGCGCTTGTAAATTTTTCCATTACCCATATTTTTGTTTGGTTAGTCGGAGAAATTTTTATTATTCAACACTCGGTACCGAGCACCAAAGTGTAGATCATCCTGTAGGTACAGCACGTGCCCTATGCAAGAATCCGCCACCTGCTGTGTACACAGGCACTTCTGTTTACATAAGCCATGCGCGTCTTACGATCCGTTTCTCGGTCAGGACAGTAAACGTAACGCAACAAACTGGTTAATAACAAAATTACTGACTCAGTCACTAACAGTCAACGACATCGAATCGTTGGTGCGAAATTTAGTTGACCAGGAAATTGAGGGATGGAACGATGATACAGTTTTCTGGATTTTGTGACTGTCGAGTTTTGTTTTTTTTGTTTGGAAACTTTTCAATGGATTCAGCACTGTTCACAACGATTTTCGAAATTCTTTCTTGAATCTGTCAAATTTTTTATTTTCACGTGAAGAATTTGACGAAGAAAATGGATTTTTTTTTTTTTTTTTTTTTTATTTGAAAGGAACAGAAATATTTAATAATAATAAATAATTTGGCCTGGTCTCTCGAAGCGGACGCCGAGTTTTTACACTAAATTTCACAATTTTGAGGAAAAATAATTTTTCGATTTTCTACTCCGATCCACTCGCGCGCACATTCAATGAATTCTTGAGGGGAATAAAATAAATGTGTGATCCGGAAGGGAATTTGAATTTTGGGCAATGCGGCGATGCATGTGAAAATATTTCGAGCTCTCAACGAAATTCATTTTTTTTGGAGTAATTTTCAAAAACGATGATGAAATGTTTGCCGCGAGCGTCCGCGATTTCGAAATTATTGCGGCACACGAATCGAACCGTTTTTCGGAATATCACACGTTGACATTCTTTTCTCCAGTTTTTCCATCAGACAAATGCAATCGACGCTGTCTGGCCAGCTTTCGTCGTAAACTTCTTCGAGGCATGTAACAATTTCCGAACGATCGTAAATTGAGGGAAAATTACGCAAATGTCGTGAATTACATTGGGAAAATTTGTGAATTTTAAGCCAATCGTAAGGCCCGATTTTCAAGGGGAAAAAATCACTCACGGCTCGCAAGAGATCGGGAAAAAAAAAAGGTTTTGGCTACACTGAGGAAGACGCAACAACGGCTGGCGATTCATTCATCACGCGCGGCGAGGCGGTCGGTCTAGGTATTCTACACGTTAGTACGTTCGTGTACGGCGCACCGTCCGCGGATTCATTCACCCGTTTCGCAGGTTCGTTCGGAGCTGGTGATACGGAATAATCCGGATTATTTGATTTGGCGTTCGGAGGGGAAAAGATGAGGAGCGAAAGCGAGAGCGAGCAAAAACTTGGTTTACTCGTGAATATATTTCGTGTCGTTGTGATTTTCTCGGTTTGAGATTCGAGTGGGCGATAAAACGGCAATTAAAATTGAAAGGGACATAAAAAATCACTCACCACGACAGTAGTGGTTCCAAAACAGCTTTATCCGTGAAAATGTGAGTCGAAGAAGAGTGTTGTTGGTCGGTAATACGAGATGAAAGATGTTGGTTCGCTTGAGTTGTTATTAAGTTGAGATTGAGGGCATCGATAGATTTTGTTATTTAAAAATTGAGTGAATCGAGAAGGACAAAGGTTTCGGTACCTTTCTCGAATCATATCATCACAACTCACAGGGCGCACGAGTTAAAAAATGGCCCGAGACTCGACGAACAACGTTTTCACGATCGTGAAAAAATCGACGATGAAAAAAAAAGGGAAAAAAAAACGAAATTTGTAGGATTTTTTGAAACGGCGCACAAAACGAAGGCAAAAATGAGGCAACCAGGCTCGACGTTCACTCGAGTCTGCACACTGGCCGGTGAAACGGAAAAACAGAAAACAATATATCGAGGAATTAACACCGAATCACCGAGAACGTCAATCTCCGAGATTCCATCGTTCTCGTAGCACGAATCATTATCAGCATCCCATTATTCCTGCGTCATTGAAATTTGATCACCGGCGGGAGAACACTTTTCATTAGAGGATCCGATTTGGCTGGTAATCAGCGGTGGATCGGGCGAATCAATACGGCGAATGGAGAATCATCTCCGGAGAAAATAAAAGCATAGGATTCCACAAATCTCCATGAAAGCGTAAAAGAACTAAAAACTTTCGTTGCAGAACACGTAGAAGGCGAAACGATGTTAGAAACAGAGAACACAGGACCCGGAAGTCGATGATTTTTCTTCGCAGTGGCAAAAGAATAAAGTTTCCAGGATTTCACAGATTATTCGATTTCACATTGATGTAAAAACGAATGGAATAAGTTGGAAGAGCTCGTGATCGTTGTTTAAGCACATTTTAGTCTCGACATATTAAAATATTTCTTTATTTATTAACAAAGGTTGTTTGTGTATGGGTAAAAAGGTGGGGGATGTCGGTGGGGAACTTATCGAATGGAAAAAAGTCGGGCGTACGTGTATGGTTTATTGGGAGCCGCGAAAACGTCGACCGCGAAACGTACACCCTTCCACATCGGCAGCACGTGGCGCACTGACGGCTCCGCGCTCTCTCTTATCCCCACCACTTGAGCAAAATCCCTCCCTTCTTATTTTCCCCTCCGTTGGCGGCAGCGTCGGCGGCGGCGACGGCGGCGGCGATACATCGCTGACCATCGCTCTCCCTCTTTTCCCCGCGAGCTTAACTGGCCCTGACCTATCCCCACTCCACCAAGGGGCGCTCTCCGATCTCCCACCATTTTCCCATTCCACCCACGCCCCCATCCCACCATAATCTGCTTCCCTCTCTATTGCTGCTTCTGCTTTTGCTGCTGCTGCTGCTGCTGCTGCTGCTGCTGCTGCTGCTCGAGTTCCAAACGACTCTTCTCCCTCCTCTTCTTTCTCTACTACTTCTTCTTTCTCCTCCTCCTCTTCTTCTTGTCTCTTTGCCCTCCCTTGCTCCGTCGCTCGCTCGTGCGATAAAGAACGAGAGCGAAAGAGGTATAATATACAGAGGAAGACGGTTGAGAAGACAGAGGGTCAGAAAGAGAGAGAGAGAGAGAGAGAGAGAGAGAGAGAGAGAGAGAGAGAGAGAGAGAGAGAGAGAGAGAGAGAGAGAGAGAGAGAGAGAGAGAGAGTCAGAGCAGAGCGAAAAGAGAGATGAAAAGCAGAAGAGAAGCTCTTTCCGTGTATTTATCGCTCGCCCGCGACTACCCTGGCCACATATACAGCTATACTAAACTTTCACGTTATTTCTTCTGTCCCCTTTCCTTCCCTGCGCACCCTTCCTCTTCCCTTTCATCCGCACAGTGCCAAATGTTTCATTTTTTTTTTTTTCTTTCTTTTTCTTTATGTGTGTTTCACTAACTTTGACGGACGAATCACAACGTTCGGTTTGCTTCGAACACGTTAATTGCGCTCCGGTATATCATACTCTGGAGATTAATGCTTTTCGTTCCATAATCCACGCTGCATCCTCAACACGCATATTTATCCTCTAACCTAATGTAATCAAATTTACTCACTTATATAAATATAAATATTGTCATTCCCCCAATTTTTCATCGCCCCAACGTTCTCTTTTTACATTCTCGAGCCCGCCCCTTAACGTTTATCTTTTCTCCAAATTCGGAAAGACCGTCGTATACCTTCGATTTAAAAACAAACAAAAAAATACTCAAAATCAATGACTGCGTCTCTCGGGCAACCGCGACATGCCATATGCTCTCCGGCAACTTTCCATCGTTCCGCTGACCTCGAGAGGCCTCAATAACCCTTGGAAACTTAAAAAATCAGGTTTTTCTTGTTGCAACCACATTTCTCTCCAATTAACAAAATTTCATTAAGATTCCATCGTCCCATGGACTTACTACTCGCTGACTCAAATAAATATCGTTAACTTAAATGAAATTATTGTTGAATCAACATTTTTTTTTTTTTCCTATCCACACGTTTCATTGCAATATTTGTTAAAGATTTCAAAAAAACATAAAAAATCCACGAATCCGGCTCGTTTTTCGAAAATACGAGACGAATGAACTCTGAAAATTTAATTTCTCATTTTTTTTCAACACCGTCGCGTGTGTCAACTCGTTCCTGCATTTGCGTCCCTCCAGATCAAATCGACACGTGTTATCAGATTTGTTTCCCGCAAATCGAATGAATCTCTGAGGGCGAGGGAGGGTGGGAGGGGGGGGGGGGGAGGAGCACCCAATATTGTGCAGCAAAATCTTGTACGGGTTGGTGCATCGGAATGCACAGAGCAGGTGCGTGCGTTGCGTGCCACGATCGCGAGTTGTGAGAAGAAACGAGTAGGCTGCGAGTACTGGTTGTATGAACGGCAGGGGGAGTTGTGAGGCGGGGGGAGGGGGTAGCATAGTAAGAGCGGCGGTAAAAAGGGGCAAGCGAGAGGGGTGCAAGGAGGAGAGAAAAGTAGTAAAGCACGAAGTAGTAAAGCCCGCGGTTCAGTCAGTAGCCGGCGCCCGAGCAGCCGCGCGCTGGAAAAGCGCTCGTGAGCTGCACACGTGTATTATCACTCCTTCTCGTATTTCTATATACATTTTCACTCGCACACACATACATATGTATATACAGAGATAGATACACACTTGACAAGTTTTTTATCCGGTCTCGGGACTCCGGTTTCCTCGTGGTTACGTCATGTGGGACAACAGTGGATAAAACGACAAGGAAAGGAAAAGCTCTCGTCGGTCTTTCACGATTTACGATGTGAGAGATTCGATACTCCATTTTTCTCATTCTTGCACATCGTGCCCGGACCCTCATCATCTCTTTCTTCAATCAAAACCTCTGCCCTCATCTCCTTACACTGAGAAAACTATTTATTTATATGTACCAGGATTTTTGAGCTGCTAACAAATGTTAAGTTCGATTCAGCGAAATAAATGTTTTGCAACAGTTGATTAATCATTTATTTGGGCCTCTCGCAATTGTCTGATATAAACATTTTTTAATAGTTAATAAATGAATCATTTGATAAAACGTAACCTTTCTTGATAGCAAATGAATTTTATGACCACAAACATCTAATGAGTTGAGGCAAATAAAAGCGATCGAACAAATCATTATCTTCAAGGAAATGCTATGCCTAAGAAATTTCATCGTGCTAACAAAGATATTTTTTGACCGTTAACAAATTTTGTAACTGTTAGTGAATGTTTGAGTAAAAGTACCGACTAAATATATTTCTTAAACTGTTTTCTCAGTTTCCTTTTTTTGATTGACAAACTTCTTTGCATGCAGTTCCAAGGTCACTCGCCGCGACGTTTCATTTAAAGAGTTGCAGGTTCTCAGTTCTTATGTACACTCAAATTTATGGCTATACAGGATATCCTAATTATCGCTGATCAGGAAAATATCAACGAAACGATGTGCGATTAATGATAATCGTGAAAAATGGCCATTTAGATACATAGAATCGAAAATTCGATCTTGTGAGTTGCAGGAATTCTTCTCATTGGGTTGTATTTGCTCAAAGGCCATTGCGAGATCGGGGGACGGAAGAATCGCACGGACGGTAAGTCAGGCGAGGGTGGCCAACGAGTAAACTTCGTGGGGTTCCCTAGTTTCAGTCACTGAGAGATATTTATTGTATTATTTGTATGACGACTGGAAAGTCCGTGAGATTTGGTGATGTCGAGGGCGACAAGTGAGGGTCTTTGGTGAATATAATCGATGACGTAACAAAAAACACGTATAGCGACGTAACGAAGAGATCGCACGAGGAGGATCGAGCTCGAGGATGTGGAAACTCGCGTCGAGACGGGAGACCCGTGGCCCAGGGGGGAAAAGCAGATTGTGTAAAGAACGTACGCATTTTCGTACAAAGAAGGAATAAGGACCGACGAACGAGAAACAAAGACAAATAACTGCCGACGACTGGGGGATGTTACAACTTTTACCCCTTCGTCCCTCTCCCCCTCCTCTCCTCTCCTTCCCTCCCTCTCTCTCTCTTTAGTCGAGCTTCGAGAGCATTAAGAGTTTGGTAATAAATCTCGCTGAAAAAACACAGACACACGAACGAGCTTGCTTGCGCTTTTACTCGCGAGCTCGTTCTGCCCGCTATGCTCTTTCGTATATGGCTCGTTATGCCCTGTAAGAGCCTCTCCAGTAGAGCTCTAATATATACACATATACCTCTCCCCATGTGTTGTACTACATGTTTTAATGCGCGTCTTCACGTCTATCTTTCGCTTCAGAGGTTCGTACATCTGGGATTACGCGCTCCACTCCCTACGTGCAGCTTTTACTTCACTCTGGACTGTCTCACGTCATGACTCCACCGTATCTATTACTCTTTGCCTCTCTTCTCCTCTTCCTCTTTCAGTGACGACGCCAATTTTATTTCATGAACTCACTCCTTCTCATACTCATGCACGAAGAGACTCAAAAAATCAAAAACTACTGTTGCATTTTTTGTTTCACATATTTTTTTCTAATTTCATTCCATTTTTATAAAAATTTGTATATTCTGCACCGTCAAAATTGCATAAAAGATCCGAGCTTCGATTCTATCAATACATAATATTGTGACTTAAGGTACGAGTATAGGACACACAATAATGTTGTCGTTTTAAAAGCATAGAAAAATCGGAAATTATTAGAATCTTGGTGAGCTATTAAATATTAATTAAATTAATTTTTTTATTAAATTATTTAAAAAATATAAAATTAAAATTTCATTAAATAACGCTTCAGTATTAAATATGAATATGTCCTCGTATTTTATTAAATTTTTATCACATATTATCCTTTGTAGCCAACTTCGTTGTGGAGCTTGAATTAGGATTTAGTTTGAATTGGACAGTTGTTTGGGAGTTTTGTATTTGTTGGTAAGGAGGGATGGTTGGCTGGCAATGAGGATCATTGATTCGGATGAAAATTGACCAGTTAGTTTGTGGGGCAAGAGAAACATGGCGCTTGCTCTGGTACTCAATGCCATTACGAATCTGTCTTGACAAATATATGTATACATATTTTCACGTGAGGACGATAGAAAGGAAGAAGCGACAAGCAAAGTATATGGCCTTTTCATCTCCCATTCCCTGAAGAGAGCAAGAGAGAGAGAGAGAGAGAGAGAGAGAGAGAGAGAGGAGGGAAGGGGAAAGGGAGGAGAGCGGTGGTAACGGCAGCAGCAAGGATCTCGAGGATCGAAATTTATCGGTCGTTACACGGGTAGGGAAGAAAGAGAGAGAGAGAGAGAGAGAGGGAGAGAAGCGAGAGCGAGCAAAACTGGCTCTGGGGTGGCAAGAGGGCGGAGAGGCGAGAGAGTCTTCAATCTCGCGGATCGAAATTTATCGAGCGTTCATGGGACGAGCGCAATTTTCGGCGTGACGACGTTCATCCCGGTTCCTGCAAGATCGGGGCGCCAAACGGAGAGAGCACAAGAAGAGGGAGAAGCAACATTCGGCGAGATACCTCCGTGAGTTTTCGTCGAAAAAATACGAGAGAAGAGAAAAGAGTGCGAGGGCGAGGAGCAGGATGAGGTAGAAAGCGAGAGCAGCGCCAGGGAGAGAAAAAAAAAAGAAGTAAAAAGAGAGAAAGAGAGAGTGGGCAATTCTTGCGGAGGTTGAACGAAGCGCGAGGGTTACACATTCGAGTCGGTACAACGTTTTCCCAGGACGAAGGTCCTTGCGCGACCGAGTGGGGGACGTACATAGGGCTCGTACGTCCTTCCTCGCTCCTCGGTCCCGTGTGGTTTTCTCTACGGAGCAGCCACGTTGTCGATCCTGCTCCACGTGATCGCGATGGTGGTGGTAGCAGCGGAAAAGCTTATATACACGTATAGTAACAATGTGTATACTTTAACGCTCGTAACAGGAGCGGGGAGGAGAGAGAGGGAGGGAGAGGGGAAACCCACTGAGCAGGGGAAGTCGGCGCGAATGGCGAGCCCGAGTGAGAGAGTGAACGCGGCGCGAGAAGGTTTTCGAGCAACGACGCGATGGTTACGTTCCACGGATCAGGGAGCTCGATAGCGTGCCGAAGTCGTGGCGTACGGCAATAAATCCATTTTTCGTGAAGGGTCGGTGAGGGGTGAGAGCGAGCAGGGTCTGATTAGCAGCCTGACTCGGCCATACAGGATGACAGCTCGGTGAGTTATAATATTGCCCATCCATCTATTTATCTACTCTCTACTCCCTTTTCCCATATATCTATATACATTACATCTATGTATGTCTCAGTCTCCGAGGCTCTATGTCTATCTCTGTGTCTTTCTCTCGTCTCGCCCATTCGCTCGTCTTTTCGGCAGCACTCTCATACGCCCTATATATCTCTCTTTCCCATCCAGTATTTTCCATCTCGCTCTCTTTCCCTGCCCCCCTCCCCCCCCCCCCTCTCTCTCTCTCTTGCTCGCCTTCTTTTCTCCTCTCGTCGAATATCGGTAACGGACGCGAAACGAAGAAGAAACGGAGAAAGGAAAACGCGACTTTCCTCGTAAAAACAGCCGATAAATATAAATTAGTTCATCCGATATCCTCGAACGTTGTTATTGCGCTATATATGATGACATTATACCGCACGACCAAACGACGCCTAAATATATAATCCAACAAATTAAACCGATGAATCACCTTGCAATGACAAACGCTCATATTAATATGAACAAATTTTACTCCTCGACGTCGTACGCAACTGCCAGGGCAGACTGGGATGTTCTGATGAAAAAAAAACGCCACATTTTACGGGATACTCGCAAGAAAAATTCTACAGTCATGGGAAAATCGTACGAGACGTTACGGATTGGCATCCGGTAATATTTCGTGAAAATCCAAATGCCGTTTCAAACGTGTTTCGTGGCTCGATAACCAATGGACCACTCGGATTTTGGATCACCAAGACGCCCTTAAACTTATATCTCACTAGTCTGAGGCAGAGACGCATTCAAAGTAATGCTTGCCTAGTTTTTGCAACGTAAATAATGGTGAAGCATGTAGCGAACGTTTGCTTCGAACAGATATACGAAATCCTATGGCTGGCAGCCAGCGTTGAGCTATGTAACCGCGCACTCTGTCGTCAAAACAGGAGCTCGATCTTGAAACTCGAAAAACTAAAAAAAAATCGGCGTCTCCGTATTTGTTATTAAAAAAGAAAAATTTATTTTTCGAAAAAATTCTTCATTTTCTACGAATTTATAGGAAAAAGGAATCATTCAAAATTACCAACGCCAACTAGAAGAAAAAGAGCATTGCCATGAGTATTACTCCGGATTCCCCTAATTGGCCCCTTATCGAGCCCATGGATCTCTTGTCTAGGAACCTCATGGAGCATCGTCGCAATAAAGCCACGTGATATAATCTCTTAAAAACAACACGAGAGAATAATGTGCAAACAATGTGGGAAATGGGCTTTTGAGTAGCAGCTGTCCATTTTATACAGGAGCAGAGTGTATACGAGGATAA
The DNA here is from genome assembly GCA_030522525.1 of Campopleginae sp. 14b. Classification (NCBI taxonomy): domain Eukaryota; kingdom Metazoa; phylum Arthropoda; class Insecta; order Hymenoptera; family Ichneumonidae; species Campopleginae sp. 14b. The sequence continues at coordinate 98,594 of JAPYYS010000888.1, forward strand.
AGTTAATTGTCAATCGAGAGCCAGGCCGACATACGTTCGAATCACTCGTCCATCCATTTCGTCACTGACTGACTCATTAACTCAGCACCCAGTGGTTACATACACACGATTGTCCTTTTCGTTCTCGTGATCGACGTTCCTTGACGTCGTTGGGTATCATTTTCATGGGAAACGTATGGGGCAGCTAAATGTTTCATCGAGATAAGCAAACCTATATGTATTTTTATGTCGCTCGGCCATTAATTAGTGCTGCAAACTTTTATTATCTTTCACATGAGCATGTCTCACTGGACGATTGACATGCCCAGTCTGTCACAGTCGCTGCAAATCGAATTCAGTTTTTTCAAATTTTTTTATTTTTTCAAAACCTTTTTTCAAAACGACCAACTCAATAATTTTCCATAATTAATAAGATTTTCCAGACCTTTCCTCGCTGCAGGTCATTATTTATATCGAGAATTGAATTAAAATGATGAAGCGATCGCGGTATTTGTCTCCAAAAAAATCAAATCAGCTCGAAAATGTTAAATAATTTAAAAAATTGGCCAAATGAACAATAAAAATGACGTTGCCACTTTGAGTATCATGCATTTGTTGCAACGCGGTGCATTAGTAATAAAAAGCATTGACTCTAGTCCCGGGAGTGATGACATTAACAAATTCGATCGATGGATGGCAAGCCACAAAGAACTAGGCGGTCAATAATAAAGCGAATTTAGCAACAAATGTTGCAAAGACTAAGAGCTCGAGATATGGAAGATCGGAGTAATAAATCTAGCGGGGAATAATGAGAATGGTATTTTCTAACGAAGCATATCGAGGGGAATATCAAATGTGCTTGACGTTTCGAAGCAAGAGGGCTGTCGATCATCGAGCAAGGATCTGGTGGAGTCGCGGTTCGAGCTGGTAGGTGGAAATGATTTGCACCGGTTGAACGATGTACCCGGAAGCGTCGTGCATTTGGGTCAGAGGAACGAGAAGCCGTGCAATACGTGTAGTTCGCATGCGGCTAGTTTATTTCATCGTCTCGTTTCATGTGAAGAGAAACGCGCTAACGGAGCGTAATAATACACAACTTATATATACATATATATATATATGTTTCTTGGGTGTATATGTATATATAGCTTAACATACTATATACACGTTTGAAATAATATGACTACAATATAAACATGTATGTGTGTGTGTGTGTGTGTGTGTGTGTGTGTGTGTGGACGTTAGGATGAGTTAAGAGAATCGGAGGGAGGAGAGAGATACGTAGGAAAGAGAAAGAGGAGATAAATAAAAGAGTACAAACGAAGAAAGAGGGAGAAAGTGTGAGGCTGGTAGAGGTAGGATCGGATGAAATAAATGAAGCTCATTCAATATTACATTAAGGTGACCCCTCGCAAATCTTGGGCTGAAAGCCGAGCGAGAAAGACGCGCGGGGCGCGGGACACCTCTCTATACATTTTCAACTGCGGGGAAAGATGCATCCCGAACTTTCGACGGGAACCAGTTCATATATCTGAAGTATAGTCGCCATAAATAAGCGAGCTGTCCGTTCGCTCTGTTCGCCGTCGGGCTGCTGCAATCCCTCCCTCCCTCCCTCATTCCCTCCCGCGGGCCTCCTCCCGCCCCATGTCCTCTTTTTCCTTCGCGATTCCCTTCTATCCTTGCCTCCTCCGCCCTGAATTTCCTATACCCATAATATCAGACCCGTGCGAACTCCACGCCGACTCACCGCCATTCTTACGTGTACAGCTTCATACACACATCCATCTCGCTTTTTTTTATCCATTTTTTTCTCTTACCGTGATGCTTATGTATGTCAACACTTTGGATATCTAAAATAATACAGAATCGATAAACTTCGTGTCTTTGACGTCGTTCGATTTAATCGCTCCGATCCAAGCCTGTGATTTCTTCTTCCAAAATACATTTTAAATGTCAACTTTCATTTATTATCTACGGACTCGCTGCTCGGACATTCAACGAAATAAACACAAACGACAGTAAACTTGACGAAAAATATGACGATCTAAAACCCTTTTTTTCTCGATATTGAAAAAATTATCGCGTTTATTATTCGCCCGCACAGCGGACGTGTCCCGAAAAATCAAACTAAAGGATCTGCTGAGTAAAACGACATTTCTCATGGCCCGGACAATAATTCAATTTTTAAAAAATATATAAAACAAGCCTCCGCGCGAGGATCTCACCGGAACTATTTAGTTTCCGAGTCATCTGATACGTAAGGAAGAGAAAAGAAATTAACGAGTTTAGTCACAATTGCGAGGCAAACTGTGAGAGTTTATAGGCGCTCGAGTGTGGAGGAATATCGATCGGCAGTATCTGTTTGATATACTGCGTCCTTAATGCATATTTCAAGACGTACTCATATATTTATTATTATTATTATTATTATTATCATTATTATTATATTTATCCGAGAGACTCGCATACGTGTCTGGCTCGTAGGAATATCCAATGTATAGGGTGAAGGCTGTAAATTGTAAATAGTATGGAAAAGTGTGTGATAGTTGTGAAATACAGGGCAGCCATAAAATATCGAGGATCTTGCAGGTTAATCCGACCAACCGGAAATGATTGAGTATTAACGGCTCGCCGGTGAAGCAAAGAGAAGGTAAGAGCAAGGGAAAAAGCAAGAGAGCGTAGATCAAGCCCGCCAATCAGTGATTTATTGTCAAAAAATCAGGCTCGTCAGACACAAACACTCGCTTTCTCGACAACTATATAGACAACTATGCATCGCCCAACGAAGGCTCGAGATGTGAAAAAAAAATGGAAAAAACAAAAAAAACAAAAAAGTTGTAATGCAGAGCTCGTTTGACGTTATCGAAAATTCTGAATCGAACGAACGACGACGCCCCTCGACGAGAGGCGAGAAAAGATGCTCCTTTCCATCGACAACGAGCAAGAGAATAAGTCCATGTACAACTTGGCTATTACAACTCCAATGCAGCCACGCCTAGACTCACTCTTTACTCTCAATATCAGATCCAGACCGGACGGAAGAGACGAAAAATATGAATAATAAGCTTATACACTCACACGCCCTTCCTACGCGTATTTATTAATATATTGTATCGATACATCCACATAAACCGCTTCTCATATCCAGCCGATCTCCCTCTGATCCTTATCTCTCGCGAGCTTCAGTTTTTTAATTTATTTTACATTGAAATTAATACGGAAATAATCACGAGCGGATACGCGGGATGAATTATTTGTGAGAAATCAACGAGTGACACGTCGCACGGAAAACACAATCGTCGAACTAAAAATAATCAAATTACCACCAATTTTTCCACGAAAAATACATTTTCCATTGATTTTTTATTGAATTCCGAAAATTATGGCAATTTTTTGCCTCCATTTAGATTTTCCGACGCCCGAGACTGAATCGTTTTATGGTCCGGACCAAATAATGGAAAAAGATTTCAAGCTCTGCGCTCAAGCGAAAATGCAATTTCGTTGGAATTCAGAGATTTTTAGCACGATTTTTGGAAAAATAACAAATATTGGGAGAATTGAGAGCATCGCTGCGTCGGTCCATTTAAACTCCGCGACGACCTTTTACTATAAACTACCCTCACGTATACAAGTGAGCCGATGAATTTTATCGATATTAATCGACTCGAGACACTCGTGCTAACGGTTTCATTTGAGAATGCATGAAATCCAGTAAAGTGTCGACGAAATGTCAATTCGTTTGCTATTATGAAGAAAAAAGTTTTGCATGATTGGCTCTGGGAGGCAATATCTCTGAGAGATTTCATTTCACCTTTGTTATTGTCAGTCTTTGTTCTCGGTATTCTGTGCCGTGGCGATGACGATTGCCGTGTCAGGTTTGTTGCCTCGATTACAACAATGATCTCTGAGACTCATGGTCGATTGTCTCGTTCTTGCCGACCACAGTACGCAATAACAATATATATATATATTTTTTAATCCTTTTTTTTGCTTTTAATCGATCTTCTGTGACTGTGATCGATATGGAGGAAGAGAAAGAGTTATTGAAGCAAGCCGAACAACTTTATGATACGTAACACATGCAAAGGCATCGAGAGTAGTCTCGATTGGATCACTCGATCGATTTATATCGAAGCATCGTGACCAGGCAAATCGCTCTTTATTCCGTATTATAAGCTGCTCCAGGAAATCACCTTCTCATTCAATCGACACCTCGTCCAATGTCTCATCAGAGTGAAAACATTCCATAGAATAAATACCAACAAAAAACAACAAATAAAAACGTGAACTGCATCGCGAAGTGCATGAGAAATAGATCGTTCGCGTTCGTGCGATTACTCAATGATCAATTCCCTTCTTTTTTCAATTGTAATTACATCCCCCGCCACGTTTCTATGAGCAAAGGAAAAGTCACGGTTTCTCCTAACTTCTCAAGACTCGTTATTTGCCTTTCAATTGCGAAATCCAATAAACAATGAGCGATTAATACGCAGAAACAAAGAAAATCAATCTGTCAATGTTCGAAATGATTTTTCAAACGATTATTCTCTTTCCCAATGAAATTTTCGCTATGCCCTCACTTTTCATTGTTTCAGCTTAAGAGATAATATAATAAATTGGATGATAGCAATACTCTGGAACGATATGTGAGGACCTTATCCGAGCGAGCGCCGCACGGAGATTTTATGCGCGTCTACTCGTCATAACTTGTTACACTATCTTCTCCGGAGGTAAAGAAGATGAGAAAGAGAAAGAGAGAGAGAGAGAGAGCGATCAAGATGAAGAGAGCAAAGAAGTCTCACTCTCGATCTGCGCGGCTCTATACTCGCCCACGCCAACTCCTGGTGCTCGTGCACAGCACCAAGAGTGTCTCTCGTCTTATCGCACCAAGCGAAACTTCGTAAATCGATGCGAGAATTCGATTTCACGGCCAGCTGGCCTCGCGCTCACCAAAGCGCTCAATATACACTTCCCATACTCCCATATATGCTGCTAAATCTATATACTCCTTGTAAATATGTTCCCTCGATCTTGGCATCCGAGATTGAGATCGCGAGAAGTCCCGGCTACTTGACTCTTCCATAGGTCCTCCCAATTCCTCGCCCATTCGCCTGACGAGCCAGATGGGTCAACCGTTCCCATCCAAAATCGAATCCTCTACATCAAGTCACTATTATACCGAACCAGTGCAAAATCTTCAAGTTTCTCTCAAGCCAAAGCTCCACACTATTTTCTCTATTTTTTTCCAATTTTTACGATCCATCACCTTTTCCATAAATCATAGTCAAAAATTGCGACGTATTTGTGCCCGAAAACTGGAAATATATTGTCTCACGTGTTTATGAAACAAAAAAAAAATAACAAAAATTGAAAAAAAAACTAAAAATTTGTTCAAAAAATGATTTTTTTTTTTTCAATTTTTCTCCTGTCAAAAGTTTGTAGCGAATTGATAGCCGCGCTTCTCCGAAAGCTACTTGTACGTGGCGCAGCTATAAGCAGTAACTAAACTAGTCACGCTCCGAAGATATTCCATGTTTTCTTCTTGTACGCTCGTTCCCCGAGACCCATTGAATAAGCGACAATTTGTTTGACGTTTGAGGCTCGAGGCAATGCATTGTGGAACATGGTGCCCTGGCACATTGAAATAGGGATGTTGGCGATGGGATATGCACCCCCTGGTTTCTTCACATATGCCTGTACATATGGAAAGAAGATTTCCACGTGTATACGCTCAAGGTCTTGTACTATTACAGAGCTGGACAGAGGTCAGAAGCAAAAAAGGAGAAAAAAAAAGTTTTAAAAAAATGGCCACATGGAGGTTCACGGATCGCGAGCTGCAGCGTGCAGCTGAAGCAAAGGTCGATCCGTGCCGCAGTTGCTATTGCTCTGTGTATATAAAGTTTGCGTGTAATTCACGACTGCCGGGACATTCATTGTCGGACGTGCAAGCAAAAGGACGTAAGAGAAAGGAATCGTGAGTCGATGTTTTTAGGGCTCTCGAGTCCTTCTGCATTTGAGAAACGAGTAGAAATCGAGACACAGAATGGCTCGAATGTTATTAAGAGTAGGAAGCGCCCCTGTGACAAATAGCGTGACTTGATTGTTATTCGCCAAGACCCCCGGGCCCGAGAGTCCTGCCGTAAATCTGAGAGACCTCTCGCGCCGCGCGATGACCGACAGGAATCTCAGTGACTTGTCTCGCTGCACTCAAACGCACAGAAAGCCACGTCGGAATGGTATGCTCGTCCAAAAAAAAACACAAAAAAACACAAAAAACAAAACGACCTCGAGTGATTCTCCCGAGAAATTAAGCGCCAACGAGCACACCGAGTGAGAATATATTTATGTATTTACACGTGTAGGAAACCCGAGAAGGTGATGAGACCCAAAACTCTCGCGATTCTGTACCCACGTCCAAGATTTCATTCTCTTCCCACAGGAACACAAAAAATATGGGGCTTGAGCCATCCAGGAATGTCAATTACGTTCATCCTTGTGTCTGGTCGGTCCCTAACCCCGTGACTAATGAAAATAATTATTTACAGTCCCATTTGGAGCATTTACGAGTCGCTGAATCGAGAGGAATCCATTATTAGGATCGACATTTCAAATGATCGACGAACACATTGTAAACTCGAAAAATTCAAGATCGCACTTTCGATCGCGGATCTGAAACATCGTTCCAATAATTATCGTCAAGATTTATTGGTTTAAATACAATTGAGGGTTTATTTTCAACATTAACCTCATCCTCAATCGATATTTTTGTTAACCCGTAGACACCACACTGATGCAAATTTGCACCCACGAAAATTTCAAGTGCAACAGGTTTTTAAAATTCTTTCCTTCAATTTGGCCATTTTTCAACGATAAAATTTCATTTTTCAACTTTCAAAGTCATTGCTATCGATTACTCAGGATATTTTACCCTCAAAAAGTATGGTTCCAATATTAATTTCATGCATTCATCGAAGAAATAGAAATTTTGAAAAGTCCAAGTGCAAATTTGCAGCAGTGTGGTGAGTGCGTTACCACAAAAGGAGTGTCGTGTCTACCGGTCCAGTTGAATGTCATCGTACGTATAGGTTAAGAGTACAAATAGCGACATACGATGTCATTAAGCAAAGAGGTCAAATACTCAAGTGGTTGGTATGAATAAACGAGCGTTGCAGTTGACGGAAAGCATTGATTGGTCGGTTATTTCCGACTCATCGATTCTCCGGGATATTCTCAAGAGAATTTGTCATCGGGAGAGTCATCGCGATCGATGGTAACGTATAACCGTTAACTGTGAACATTTGCACGAGAATAATAATGATAAAAGGAATATTAATGAGAATAAATAAATGTAATAAAAGATCGAAGGCTTTGAGCGGAGGGAAAAGCGTCATCGACGAAGGAAAAGTAGCGCAAAGTATTGACGTGTAAAAAGGATCAAGTGGGAGGGAGAAAAAGAGATCGTGATACGGAGAAACGAAGAGAAATACGAACACAGGCTCACAAACATAGCGGGCGAGAGGTCCGGGTAGAGCGATCAACAGCGAGCGGTACGTCAATCTGGTTTGAGGCCCGAGCCATGGATCGAGGGGGCCCCCAAGATGGCCGCCTGGGATCGTATACGGGCCCCCGGTTCGCCTGCATCAGCGACATTTAGCATAAATCACTCCCGCTTCGCTCCGCTCCATTCCACTCCCGAGAACTCTCCTTTCGTCTTTCGCCCGTTTGCCTCTCGGAGCTCACGCGCTCGCGAGTCCATGCACACAGCGGAATCCGATCGAGACTGACCCAACAAATATACCAGTGCATTGCATTTTTTTTTCCTTTTTTTTTCTCCACTCTCAACCAGCTTTGCACTTTGTGACCATCTTGTCTCTGTTTTCCTCTGCACCTCTCTGTCCCCGACCCTCTTGGCTCCTCTCTCCCATAGCCAGCCTTTTCCTGCTCTCTTTTTCCACTCTTCCCTCCCCCTCCCCCTGTATTTCTGTCGTAATATCGACTCAAATGTCTGCCAAACTGATAGCCCGCTTCTCATTGGTTACCCCGAAGATCCTTCGATGATAGACCAGTCAAACTTTGCTTAACCCATTCATCTTTACAACCGCACTCTTCCGCAGACTCTGCTCATTTTTTGCACTCCCTTTATACTCCCTGTTACTTCGTTTACATCCCGATACATTTTCGATGCAGTGCAGACACGATCCTGGTTTCCTCTCGATCGTTAAAGTTTAACGAATCAAGTTTTTCCCCAGGTCTGTCCTTGACCGAACGAAAAGTTTGAAAAAGACCAATTTTTTTTACATTTTCAAATAAAAACATTTCCACTCAATCGTTCTCAATAAATATTAATATTTCGAGGGCATCCAGGCTTCAAGCCTGAGCTCAGTCCTCGAGGTCTTGGAATAACGTATTTTAGAATTTTGACAATACTCACGACACGTGGCTTTGTAAAGATGTTTTTTCAGCAGCCCTTTTCCTGCAACAAGCCAAATTTTTTATTTCATTAATATTTCAGAAAAATAATTTTTTAAAAATATTTAAAAAATAAAAACAATTTTTCAAAATTATAATCGGTGTCGAAGGTGATTAATAAATAATTTGAGAAAGCGAACGAAACAATTAGTTCGATAAAATTCTCGATCGTCTCGTAACGAGAAGAATTTTGTTTTTTTTTTTTTTACATACGTCGACGTATTCGAGATTCGTCAACGGGAAACGACAAAATCGAGGGTTTTTCGTCTCTTAAGTTTCAGGTCGAGTATTTTACTTGTTTAACGGGGAGGGGAGGGGAATTTACACACATAGAGAAAAAGATGTGAGGAAGAAGTGTAGGGAGAGGCTATAAGCGCACACGGTCGTCGTTTATGGTTCTCCGAGCGAGTTTTTTTTTTTTTTTCTTTCATTATTCCCTCCTTCTCTCCCTCGAAACGTCACCGTCGATATTTATGGCGAGCCTCAGGAACCGAGGGGTTCGACGCGCGTTTCACAGAGACTCACAAGCTGCTGTGTTGCTGTGACTGTGCTCGCTCAGTGTGGAACGCGAATGTAACTCTGTCAGCGTCATGCTCGGCTTCTTCGAACGGCAACTGAGAAGCTGAGAGAAGAGTCGGTCAAAAAAATGTTGCAACGAGAGTTGTCAAGAGGATTTTGCTCCTTGGCCAGCCTCTCTCCCACAGCCAAAAGATGAAGAAACTGCTCGGAAAATACGCTGATGGACGAATGACACTCGCCACTATATCTCTCGCGTGCAAAATTCATACGCCCAAATTTATTTAAGTTCCTCGAGACGATCCAAGCCACGCTAAATTACGTAAAGTCTGTTATTAAAACAAAATTTATATCTCCTTCTTCAGAAAGTCGCTAACTTCTAAAAGCGTTTGATGTCGTTCGCTGCACCATTATTTCCCGTGCGTACTGCGCAGTATAATTTCACTGACGAGATAGTAACTCCGAGGCAGATTCAAATAATGCAAAACTTTCGGCATGCAGCCACTTTTTTATGAGCCTTATCATCGATATCACAATTTCAACATTCTTTGCCGCGTATATACCGCACTTAATTTTCACTTGTTTCATCGATAAATTCGCGCATTTATGTTTCGCCGGTTTTTCGGAAAAACACCGGAGAATCTTCGTTAAGGATGTCAACTTGTACCGTAGACACCATACTGGTGCAAATTTGCACTTGGACTTTTCAAAACTTTGTATTTCTTCGATAAATCCATGAAAAGAATCTTGGAACCATAGTTTTTGGGGGTAAAATATCCTGAGTAATCGATTGCAATGATTTTGAAGATTGAGAATTGAAATTTTCCCGTAGAAAAATGGCTAAATTTAAGAAAGGAATTTTGAAAATCTGTGGCATTTGGAGATGGACGGCGTTAGAAATTTCACAAGTGTCGAAAAAAAAGTGGATAAATGATTTATTTCAGCAAAGAAGTGTCGCCTCCCGAAGCAACACATCGGGCTATGACGACAGAGAGATCTAGTGAGGAAGAAAAGATGAAGAGCGAGAGCTGCAAAAAGACTCCACAGTGAGCGAATGTATGTATGTAAACCGCCCACGCAATACGTCGACCTCACTACCGGTTTCTATATGCAGCTGCGTTCACACCAACGCGAGCGTGCTGCGTTATATCTGATACACAATTACATCGGTGGTTAGTAACGTCACGAGACACCTGGCCCTTGAGAATCGTCGACGCTCGAGGAACAACGGAAAGCCAATAATATTATAAAACTATCTCAAGAGTCACGTGACGTCAAAATGTGACCAGTGTCCACCTTGCCAGGTACAGTTTCGTTGAGCCACGCTCAATGCCCTTCGTTCTTCGTATCTCTGGCGTCTGCCGCCTCGAACGAACGCGACGACTCAAATATGCAAGCGTAGACCGCGCTATTACCGGACGATGTTTCATTCGGAACCACGATCGCGAAGCTCCTGCTGCTGCATTTCCTTTGGCGACTTGCTAAATAATTGGCAAGCTGATGCTTTTCGATGTCACGAATCCAATGACTCAAAACCGATCGCCGATCGAGGCAGCATAATTAATTCCGCCAACTGCCTCTGCTGCTCGGTCAAACGACGCGAATGCTCATTTTTTCGTTCATCAATTATTGCATTTTAATTTTTTAATAACCGATACGACAAAGCTTATCACAAGCAATTTCGTCGCAGCTGATGAGAAGAATTTAATTAACGAATCGATCATTCCTTTTTTTTAAGCAATCGCCAATTACTTCGACTTTTTTTTTTCATTTATTTTTTTAGGGAACACAGATTTTTATATCCTGAAACTTTCTGTCAATCGTTTTGGCTAAATTTCGTAACAAATTTGTACGAAAAGTTGCATTTTTTCATTAATATTTTACAATCTTTTGCGAAAAATGGCTCCAAATTTTTTCTCACGATTATCGTTCGTAAAAAATCGTATCCCATACGGAATTTTTTTTTTTCCAACATTTCTTTTTCTTATTTTCAATTTTTTCAGCAAATCCAGATTTTTTATGTCCTGAAAATTTCTGTCAATGATTTTGAGGTCGAAAATATAATCAGCGAGGCGATCGGACGTCGGAAAGACGAGACCAAGAGCAAAAGTAACGACCTTGCCCTACCAACAAGCACATCGGCCACAGCAAAGGAATATGGAGAAAGAAAAGGAAGAAAAAATCATACGAGAATTTAATTTAATTGTCAATAAAAAAGTGAGGGCGCGTGGCGAAGTTACACCGCGACATGGAAGCCAAGGGTTCGGAACGCTCGTAAAAAACCACCCAACGAGAGTTGGTCCGGGTTCGGTCTCGATTCGCTCCTTCGGTCTATATATTCCGCAACAGTTATGCTCGGCTTACTCGCGCGATTGGCGTGCCACCTTACGCTTAAAATACCTTGCCAAGCCGTAACCTGAAAATTCATAATCAATGAGGAACAAGTGCTACCGCCCGTGAGAATAGCCCATTCCCCTCCGAGAAGCTTAATTGCTTCATTAGCAGTCTCGTATTTCAAATACAAGTCCAAGAAATCGTTAAGGAGCTATGAATTCCATTAATCAACGCGGAATATCTTTTAAAAAATCATTTAAAACCATAACCCATGACGAATCGTCCCATTTATTTCGACCAAAGACTAACTTAACCCATTTTTTTCTATTCTCTTTGTTACACCAAGCAATTTCATTCAGATCACGGACGTAAAGATACATTGGGAAATTAATCCAGCACCAACGATGCTGGATCGTTTGGTATGCAACGAAATTCCATTTTCTCTCGAGCAGATCTCGAGATTATCGTTAAATATTTGCTCAGGATGATGAAATGATTTTTTTTCAGGATCCAAAAAGAAAATCGGTACGAAAAATGTCATGGATTTTGAAATTTAACTAAAAATTGATATGAAAACGTATTTTGGGTTGGACCACAACGTTGCCAACTTCAGTCTCATCAATATTTTGCTGCCCTGATAGAAAATCATAACAAAAATAAACTGGATAATCGATTTTCTGCTGCATCGACTTTATCGTCATTATTTTTATGTCTCGCATGTATAAATAGTTGAAGAATTTTTGTTACATTATTGAAAATAATATGGGTCAAAGGTGGAGAAGCTAAAGCTTGGCGATAGTTTGATACATTTGGTATGCATCGAGCACGTGAGTCAAGGCTGCACTTCGAGGAGGTCCAAGAACGAGAGAGATTTATCGTTGTTCTCTTATAATAGAGGGCACGATAGTCTGGCGATGTTATTTTGTAGTGGGTCGCTCGGTGGCGTCCCACGTCGTCGTGGGGGGGGGGGGGGGGGGGGGGAGAAAAATCGGGGGAATAAAACGAAAGCGAATTGGGTGGAGCAAAAAAAAAAAAAAAAAAAAAAAAAAAAGATTTTTCAATGCGATTAAATGAATCGCGTGGAACCGCAACGAAGGAAATTTCGTTTGACCTCACGACTATCAGGCAAAATGAAATAAAAAAAAGAAGGGAACGAGCATACGCGTCCGGATAGCTCGAGTTACGCGGAGAAAGTGTCGTAAAGCTTTGGCCGGACGGAAAACGGTGACTCGTATTTGCACAGTGTGAGGAAAATGTCGTAAATGATTTAACGAGGCGAATAAACCGTGTAGAAAGTGAGAGCCCATTATTCGCGTTTTGTTCAGTGAGCCCAAACCTTTTTATTATTTTCCATGCCCAACCATTTACAACCATTAAAAACACTTTTCTTCATGTTTTTTATTTTCGTGTTGAGAGCAAAACAATAGAGTTTACTGACTTGTAACGACTTGTCATCGCTATGAATAACTGTCAGGTGACCAAACTTCACTCCTGGCTTTGCGAACTCGCACCATAAAATCCATGTCCACCATAAACTCGAAACTCCATCGTTTCGTAATTGGATCAAGGCGAGCAACATCGATCGACCTACAAATACGATTCATACTCAATTTCACTTGTCATAACGGCACAATTATTCATCATGTTTGTTAATGTCGTTTACATTTCCATACGATCGAGACAGGGAGCTTGGACCTTACGAAGGAATCATCAAACATTGAGAACGTGCTGATCGACACACACATGCTCTGACGATCGATCCTGCACGCGTGAAGGCGTTGCTCCGCAGCAAAACCGTTTTCAAAGCGAATTCCAGCAAAACCTGAACGACTTTTCCCAAACATGAGCACGTCATCCAATCACACGCACACACAACGACAATGGAATAATATTTTGAAAAATATGAAACGCGAGAGTGAAGAGTTTTATTTTCATGCAATGGGGACGCTGCATATGCACTTTGGTAAGAATAAGCGCGTGAGGAGAAGCGTTTCGTAAGATATTACGGATTGCGCGCGGCCAGTCGCGGTGCGTCCAGGGCATCCGTTAAGTTTTTGATCTCCTTCGGTTTTGCTCCGCGCGGTTATATGATATCATAAAGGGAAGAGAGCCAAGAGGAACAGAGAAAACTACAAGCGTTGGCTTGCGAAACGAAAAGACGAACGGACCGATCAGGTTTGGGCAGCTGTCTGCAACCACGTCACTCAGCTTCACTGTCGGGTTTCGCGAGAGAGGAATGAATGCCTTTCATTATGAGTCTTATCGCCAGCCCGATCTCACCAACAACCCTTTTTATATTTCTCTCCCTTTCTTTTTATCCTGGGCCCTCCTCTCCCATTCTTCACCTCTCTCTCTCTCTCGTCTCTTCATCTTTATCGAGTCTTCCTTGGTACCTTTCTTCGTGTTTCTTGCAAGGACGACGCCTCACTTTTCATTTCCATACTGAAAATTTCGACTCGCACTGAAAAAACAATTTATTTATAATAAAGAAATTTTAATATAAAATTTGTTATAAATGAAATCCTGGTAAATATAAGTAAGTCATTTTCTCAGTACAAATCGTCAGCATCGAAATCATCATCAGCCTTTTTTCTCCCTTTTCTTCTTCTCAAGGATTCTCTTATATATTGTTGGTCAGGACTCGTTTTTATTTACTGGAGCATCCCGAGTCCCAATTAGGCCGGAGTTTCTTCATTATTTTTTCCTGGCTTCGGTGCGAGAGCGTGCACACAAATTTGAACCTCATAACCTCCACCTGAACATACATTTTATTGGGAGGATGCAGTAGCCATGGGCCAACAGAAGTTTAAGACGCCGAGCAGTATTTCAGCGAGTCTTAGGCTTTTGGCAGTTAAGCCATAAGACCAGCACGAGAATGAGCCAACAACGATATATGGATGAAGCGGGCATCGATATATCGGCTATTTAAACATCAGGACGGAACGGCAAACCGAAACTCCGATAATCCCACAGGAATATACACCCTCGTGTACAACAGCGTCGAAACTCCAAGGCTCGGTTACAAATTTCCATCTTCACATCGTCCATTCCACGCAAACGCAATATTTTAGGTATTAAGTGAAACTTTCTTGACATCCACGAAAATTTATCCCGATATTTGGTCAACTGCTCTGTTCCACGGCTCATCTACTAAAAACCCTTTTGATCCTGGAATATGTCGAAAATAATGAAAGCAGTCGGACTGACAGCTTTTGCTCCCCTCGAAAGTAAAAGGAGACCAGAAAAACGATTTTTCCATCATTTCAATCCCAAAACTGGCCATTGCTGACCTCCAAGGTCACCAACGACCCGGCAATCGCCCTCCAGCATAAAAAGGAAAAATAAATTTCGATTTTTGCCAAAATTCAATATCTCGACAACTGCTGAGCCTTTGATTAGTAATTTTAATCGCCTCATCCGTATCGCGATCACTTCTCCATAGCGTTCAACCGGGAAACCTCAAATAATTCTGAATCAAGAGTGATCCGCGATCCGAGGAGGCTGGATGAGCTCGTTAATGTTTCTAATGGGAAAACGATGAACATGTCTCGAAAGTGACATCTCTAGCGACACTTTGAAATATATTTTGTGGAGGTATAGAGGTGGAGGATGAAAGCGACGATGAGGTTGGCGACCTCGATCGAATCGAGTGAATCTACCAGGCTCGATCCAAGAGAGAGATTACGCTTGTACCGGTACGTGTTAACGCCGCGTATCCTATACACCGGGTTCTGCCCCCTCCTCTTCGTCAATTCAGTATCCACCAGCTCCGAGTGCGTAATATATATCCCACATGAGTTTATATATGTATATCGAATCGCAGACGAATGTACACGTATATATTCTTGTGTATAATGTGGTCTGTATACATATGAACGGATTTATGTGAAAAGGACCCCATCGTGTGCGATGTACGCGAATGCATTCCTCGAGTTGTCCGAAGGAGAAAATGAGAGAATGAGCAAAGAGGATGGAGACAAGTGATCTGTGAAAGAGGAGTTTTCGCTCACTGTATCACTGATTATAATCAATTTCACATTAACTCCGCGATAAATAAAGATCCTTTTTTTTTTTTTTTTTTTTTTTCTCCTTTTTTTTCCTCCATGGAATATCGCGAAGATTTTTTTTATTATCGCATTCGAGAGAATAAACTGTGACGGAAATGAATACGTAGTCACATGTTTAAACATTTTCTCTTTTTATTGCCGTTTGTAATCAACATTTGGAGCCACAATCTTTACCCAACTCCCAAAGTTTTATTCTTGTATGGATTTCTCTGCTATCGCAGCATAATCTCGAAGGATCTTCGTCATTTATTTTCATCGAAATAACCGGGAGCTCTCGTTATTCCCAATCGAATAATCGATTTTTACTCAAAATTCATTCCCAACAGATTTTTATCCGATTACATCGATCTAATTTTATTTCGTTCGACATGACGTGTCCTTTGGCTTTACCGTGGCAAGGGACAATGTCAAGTTCTTCGTAAAGTTCTCATTGGAGGCGATTGACAAATTTTTTAGCAAAGTGGTAGAAAAAAAAAAAAATTTTGATAAATATTTTTCAATATTTTGCGATGAATGGCTCTGAATTATATCCTTACAATTATTTGTCGTTAAAAATGGTATCCCACATAAAATTACGAAGGCAAAACCCATAGATCCCCATAAGAGCCCATGGAAGGTCTGGACAGTATAGAATAATTGTTTCGATTTGTAAAATCGAGATTGAATGACGAATGAGAATAGGCAATATTTATATTAGTATTACCGTATTTATTGTGAAAATATATCTCCGTTTTATAACGAGGCAGCGATAAATTATTGTGCGGTATAATTTTGTTGTTTGTTCGAGTGAAGCGAGTCAGTGAAATTGTGTGTATTTTTTATTTTTTAGTTGTTTTTGTTTTATGATGGGTAAAAAGTACCGGTTTAAAGTTGAAATACTTAATCAGCGTGGACGTTTATATTTTACTCTCTGTACAGCTTAATCTGTATCGTTCTCTCATATATGATCGTGCGTGTGTACCGATGTGTCGAGAATTGCATACTATACGTAATGACGCTCGTACTATAGGATATATACAGCAACTGGGCGTACCTGTATTGCTCCCAGCAGCAGTGTATATGATACGCCAGGCGAGAGTTCGCTTACTGGATATAATGCCAGCCTATCGGTTGTTCCCGACAAAATTGATAGCGTTACCGACGAAAGGGTAATTCGTGATGTTACCATGGCTATATCAGCTCTCCGGTGTAACACAAACACACACACACTCATATTATCCGACTCACCTGGCCTAACGATTGCATTTTGCCTCCGCATACAATCGCGATCGTACGAGAGACAGATTTTCGGAACGCACTGACTTTTTTTCTGCATTCCTGTCCAGGGGATCGATCGAGCACGTGAGGGCGAGAGGGGCAACGAATAAAACGTGTGAAAATATTTTTTATCGATCCTTTTTGACATCTTGAGAGAAATCAAAGTTTCATCTGATTTTCTGACGATTGGAGATTCGTCCGGGAGGGACGAATTCAGTTTTATGAAATTATCGCACGAGACGTACGGGGAAAAAGAAAAATTTGCCGGAGACTCCCTTTGAATTTTAAAAACTTAGTATTTCTTCGATTAATGCATGAAATTAATCTTGGAACCATACTTTTTAGGGGTAAAATATCCTGAGTTTGCAATGATTTTGAAAATTGAAAAATAAAATTTCATCGTCGAAAAATGGCCAAATCGACGAAAGGAATTTTGAAAACCTGTTACACTTGAAATTTTCGTGGTTGCAAATTTGCACCAGCGTCGTATCTACGAGTTGATAGAAATGTGGCAATTCTTCAGTTTTTTTATTCCCTCGTTTCGTTAAATTCGACTCGTAATCGTTGCCTCTATCGCAACTAAATTAACAATTATATTTACAGCGAGAGTAAGCGAAGCCATGCGTAGTGATATAAATTCTTGACAGAGAGCAGATATCTGGGTCGTGGTGGAATGCAATACGATAACAGAGCCGAAGACATTGAGAGCAATTGGTTTTGATCCATCCGTCAAGCTGTACATTGAAGGGAATTACGGTCAATTCACCCGCTAGGCCATTCGATTCACATCGAACTCACGTAGGACCTGAAACTGCATTGGTAATTATACCTCCGTATGGTGAATAGTGTTAATGTCTACTTGTAACTATTTCAAGCCTCGTTTATTCGTGTCCGACGCATCTATCGTTGAACGATTGATGCGACGATGTCGAATGGCCAATGGGCTTGAAATCACATAGACTACAAGATCGTTATCATAAATTTGATAATGATTGCGCGCTTTAAGGTGACTGATCGGTCTCCGAGTTCCATAAACGAGTGAATTACCATTTTTTTCCTAAAAGCCCAATATTTCGAGAAAAACATGAGCCACGAGTCATTGTTTTCGATTTTCTCGAATTATCAAACGTGCCCAATGACAGGCATCAGGATTCTCATGAGGAATTGAAATTAAATTGACGAAAAACTCGAGTAGTGTCCAAGAAAAAAGTTGCAATGATGAAATAACAGGAAATAAAAATATTCCACTGCACTTTATGAAGAATAAAAATAATTTTTTCCTTCAACTGGCTTCGGCTCGGTCGTGGCAATTAGTTTATCATACGATTATTAATTATTATTAAGAAAATAATAATAAGAGAAAGAGGGAGAGAGAGGGCGAGTAAGTTGAATGACTCGAATGTGTATCGCGATACATCGCATGGACGAGAGATCCTTCATCCTTCGGGAAACTCGAGATCGTTTCTCGAATCCTTGTTCTCTCTCTCTCTCTCTCTCTCTCTCTCTCTCTCTCTCTCTCTGGCTGTTGTCTCTCGTGCTTTGGGAAGGCCTTTCTCAGGTTAGCTGGATCCCGCGGGATTCGGGGCGATCACATAGGTCGTGGCAGTGCTCTGTGTTATGTGTGTTTGCGACGCCTCTCTCTACGATGCTTTAGCGTCTGCCTGCTGGCGCCTCGTGACTCTCGTCCTCCGCATTGGCAAGCTTTTCCATATCGATGCTGTAAATATTTCTCTGGAGAGCTTTAGTCTCTATTCCTTCTCTCCATACCCGAGGGATTTTAAAAACTGGATAACACAACTCTTGCCACTTTTGCCATATACATATCTCCTACACAATATACACACGTACGTATAGCTTTACTATTGTATAACGTGTAACAAGTATCGAATGCTTACACTTTACCCCCTCGTACCTGCATTATACTCTATGGTTTGTGAGCATCGTCTTCCTATATCGAGGATTTGAAGAATGGCTAATATAAAACAGCAGCATTTTCATATAACGTGAAGAAAATCACAAAAGCTCTATCTACTTGTTCCGGATCTCGATTGATACGAGGACGATAAAAAAAAACCGAAATTCGGAGCGTTGCCACGGGTGGAAAGCTCTAGAAAAGAAAAGAAAAAAACAAATTATTTCCGTGGCACAAGCTAGAATGAAATTTACTTGCAAATTTCTACATCTCGATTTTTCAAAACTTTGTATTTTTTCGATGGGTGCATGAAATGGATCTTGGAACCATACTTTTTGGGGGTAGAATGTTCTGAGTAATCGATTGCAATGATTTTGAAAATTGAAAAATGAAATTTTGGTATTAAAAAATGGCCAAATTTGAGAAAGCAATTTTCAAAAGCTGTTACACTTGAAATTTTCGTGGTTGCAAATTTGCACTAGCGTCCTACTTACGGGTTCAAAAGTTCGAACAGAGATTGGGTTATTTGCTAATTAACAATGAATGAAGAAAAAAACAAAATTTATTGAAAAAAAAAGGAAAATTTCGTGCGTCAGTTCAAAGATCGAGTGTAAGGTTCCGGATGGAGGTGATGGTAGGCAAATGGTGTTGGTACATTATTCGGCCAGTTGGTTGTGGGTGATGGAGAAAAAAAGTCAGTTGAGCCAAGAGTCGAGAGAGAGAGAGAGAGAGAGAGAGAGAGAGAGAGAGAGAGAGAGAGAAAAAGCAACGCGGAGTGACGGCCGTGTGGCACGCATCTTGAGGAACTGCCCCTTCCGTTTATCGTCGGCTGTCGCGTTTTATCCGGCAGTTATTTCATGTCTAATAGGATGTAATATTATACGAAGAGTCACGTCCACTTGAATTCGCGGGCTTTAACGGTGACTGAGCACGATATCGTCAGCCAGACCGATCAGCTACGAAACCACCCTGCTATACAACGCACACTTTCCTCTTTCTACTTCCATTGCCCACTCTCCTCTTTTTCACCTTCCAAAGGCTAATATAATGCTTGCCAGTGACGAAACTAGAGAGCAACGTCAAGGATCCTTCCTCAATACTGACACAACCACCATTTTTAACATCCACAACAAAAACTTACATTTCAAAACTTTTTCTGAATAAAAAATAATAAAATTTCGATTTATTTTCATTTTTGTTCCAAAATCTGGAAAAAACGATCCAAGCGATGTTGATCAGAAATCTCGACATTCTCGTGGCCGTCAAGGATCCTCCCTCAGTGTTGACACAACCACGAGAATTTTTGACATGCACGATAGATACTCAATTTTTCAAATTTCTAAATTTTTCGACCGTCATCAACTTTTTCTCAATAAAAAATAAAAAATTTCGATTTATCTTCATTTTTATGCCAAAATCTCGAAAAAATCATACAAGAGATGCTGATGAGAAATTTTTTAATTCTCGTGAGCATCAAGGATCCTCCCTCAAAACTAAAATTATCAAATTTTCAAATTTTTCCATATTTTTGGAACGCTTTTTTTCTGTCTCCGAGGATTTCGAAAAGGTTGAGGCGATGAAAAATAATAAACTATCTCCGGAGAAAATGTATCTGAAAAGTTGGTGCTCGTAATAAATATCGTATTCCTCGATTCTCTAATTTTTGCTGGATACGAAGGATCACTCTCTCTTTGTGTTGATCCGGGCAATCAGTTGTCCGGAAGGCGATACCCTAAGGCAAACTTGTGTTCTTGGTTGTGTACAGGAGTGTGGGTACAGATACGAGATACTCAAACATCCGATTAGTAGGTTGGGAGTGTATCTGATGCGACATGCGGTGTATGAACACTCGTCGCGTTCTTGCAAGGAATCTTTGTCCTCGTCGATAAGATTGTACCCTCAGGAAGGGAGAAATGTAATTCGTATCGGTTATCCCAACAAGCACCCAATGTCTTCGGGGCTTTACCGAAGTATCGACAATTCCAAACAAAAAATAAAAATAAAAAAAAGTAAAAAATTCAAAGCGAATTGTTCAAATTTCCTTTTTTTACTAGCGGCCGAAAAAAAATCTGCATTGTGAGTGAAAAAAATTTCTTGGAATTGGGTTCTCCGCAGAAGGCGTCATTCTTTGCTAAACGAGACGAGAAAAAAATATGAAAATTTGTTCGACACTTTTATTTGGTCGAATCTTTTCGTTTGGAGGAAAAAAAAACAATTGGTGTGATTATTGCACTGTAAAAATTCACAAGATGTCATGCGACACGGCGACAGATATATCGGACAATGCAGAATCCTTCTCATGAGGATAGAATCGTTGTAGAGCTGTGTAACACGAGACGAGTGATCGAGAGGACGAAAGGAAGAGGCTGGACAGGGCGAAGTGTGTGGAGAGGAGGAAAGAACATATATACTCTTTTTCTATGGTTTTAAAAAGGGAGGGGGTATGGGTTGGTGGTTTTGCAGGTTGTGCTGAGACGAGGATCGTTGGGAAGGAAAATTTCGACTATAAATAGCAGTGTATTTCTAAACGAGGTACAGAGGAGAGCGCATTGGAACTAAATTATGAATTTCATCAGCAGCAGTCTGCCGTTTCATTCCGCAGGCTGCTCATTCCTTGCCCCTTGCTCTTCCTCTCATTCACCTTTTTCTCGCTCTTGCTCGCGTCTTTGCCTTGCTCTACTCAACGCCGTTCAGGTGTGGGGAGGGAGGGGGGAGGGGAGGGGGGGGGGCAGTCCTGGGTTGTGGCAAGCACGAGCTTTTCCCTTTCTACCGTTTTTCCCTCTCTGACCCATGTGCGACGACTACCGGAAACTATACCCTTTCATTCTTGGCTTCTCCTTTTTTCCACCTTTTTCTCGTGCCCTGGAACCTCCACCTCCCGACTTCTCGCTTGCCAGCAACCACGCGCCGCTAAACCTCACCGCTACGCTCTTCGAGCCTCTTTCCTTGGACGCGGATCCACCCGTTAGCCCCGCTCCCTTTTCACTTTATTATTATCAAGTTGTGCAAGATATTCTCTCCCCCAACTTCTTCCCACCGAGCCCCTCCCCTTTCCCTCCCCGTAAACAGACAAGCCAGCGACTAAAAGTACAGAGACTACAGGCATAGAGCGAGAGAAAGAGACAACCCTCTCTCTCTCTCTCTCTCTCTCTCTCTCTCGCTTCTTTATCTCATTCATTCTTTCCGTTGTTCCAGCTCGTTTCTTTCGCTATACACCCCCCACCCTTTCCTAGCCTCCTCTACAAACACCCTTTGCATCTTTTCTCTGCTCTCACCGTCCCGCAGCATTCGAAACCTGCTCCAGGGCATAGAGTACTCTTTTGCTATACCAGCAAACTTCTGCCCCTCTCCCTTTGCCCTCCGTCATCTCATCTAGTCCCCCATAACCTCCCTCCATTCCACTACTATACGATCTTTCAAGTTAACCCTGCAAATTCTCCCGCTGCTTTCTTCCCGTTACTTTACGCGTTCACAAAGTTCCCTCAGTTATGAGAATTAACGCTGCCGGGTCTTTGCTTGACCGCAAAACCGCCGGATCATTCTACAGAGCTCCCTCTCCTCGGCCACACTTTATCACCAACCATCATGACTTTTTCTTCAGTTTCAGCTTTTGTTGAGCTTACGCTGAGAAAATTAGCGTACGGGAGTCGTCTCGTAACCTTCGTAGCTTATCCCCCAACGCCATGATTGAATTTTCCCACAAGAAATCTCTCCCCATAAAAAAAAACGTGCCCCCAAAATTGCCACCTCGATTTTCCTCATTTCTGCCATTTTTTCGAGGCTCCAGAATGCGTCGAGGCAAAACGTCCTGATAGGCCAACCGAGCAACGATCCAAGCGTCCAGGTCTTGCCAAAACTCACACAGGACCAAGGTCCAGGAACCTCAAAGAAATAAAATGACTCCCCATTCACCGGAGTCACGAAATTCATTCATAAACGAGTGCACCCGTCTTCCCAGTTGCATTTCCGCAAGATGCAGTGAGGCAACAGCCCTCTGATCACTCGGACCGAGCACTAGGTCGCCTCTGGTTCGTTTGATAGCGCCTAACACACTCATAGTTACGTGCCGATATAAATAGATGTTTATGTGCATAATGATGTTGAGAAGGACACTGATTTTGTTGAGGATTTAAGCCCGAGGATTAGGCGTATCGACAACCTTTCAAAAACGGTATTAGAATCGGTATATTATATAAAATATTGTGTATGCGTGTTATAATGTATGTTAAAGTATATGGGATGAGTTTGTTTGTGAGGATGTGGCGTGGAGTAGGGTGGCCAGTATTTTCGGGCAGGCGAAGACATCGTGTCCGGCTTTCCAATAAATAACGAGATAATCTCCGGAGAAATCAAGCGAAGTTATATGCCCCGCGCGCCATAAAGGTTTGACCCAAGATCTGTGGGTCGTCTGTGTTCGCAGGTACCCGCAGGTGAGCTGAGGCTGTTTCTTTTTCGATCTTCTTCATTCTCGTCTTCGTCCGGCGAGTCTTGGTCGCCGATGGTTTTGCTGTCGTTGCTATTGCTTCTCGTTGCTGCTGCTGCTGCTGCTGCTGCTGCTGGTTACGTCGCTCGCAAACTCCCATTCGAAATACACGTCTCCCCGAAGGAGGAATGATTTACCGATGATTATCGAGCATTCCTGATTTCCGTCGAGAGCGTCACTGAGATTTTATACACACACGGATACACGAACGCAGTAGCAAGAGCAAAAAAGCAGAATCATCGATAGAAAAGTTGAAAAAAAATAAAAAAAATAAAAAACAACAACAACGCTAAGACTCACACGGACTGAGATTTCTTGTGCATGGACACGAGTGGATAGAGGCGAAAGGATTTCGATGAATCGCCATTCACGTCCATGGACACCCGACGGCGATTCACGACCCAAAGACTCGTGATCTATAGCTCGTAAATATGTCTTATGTCCCTCCTCTCTGTCTCTCTTTCTCTCCCGCTCCTCCCTCTCTCGCCCCTTTCCTCTCTTCCTCGGGTCCTTCTTCTTCTTCTCTCTTCGCTCGATTTCACACGATTCGGCATTTTCATGCGTCGACCATACATCTGCCACAATAAATTTGCTAAAGAATTGTTTGAATAATGGCCCTTAACTCCGACGTCGAGAAAAGAAAGTTCACTTTTCAAAGACTTACCATGTTACGAAATTAAAATACGAAGAAAATTCAAAGTGCCAACAAATTATTTTACCTTGTTGCGCCGCTCACTCACTTCCCATCTCAATATTTCTTCTCGCTTTCTCAATAACACGCACTCTCTACTATTTATTCAATATAAATAAGCGACAGCCTGAATAACTCACCGGCGAATCGACGAGCCAATGAAAAAAATCAGTTTCCTGTCAATTTTTAACGAGACTCCATTAATCCTCGAGGAAAATCTTAATCCAAGTTATTATAAAATAATACAAATGTTAAAATATATTTATATTTATATATTTATAAATAGATTATATTTTTTTATTTATAATATATTTTTTTTAATCATATAAATATATGAAATAATATAATATAAATAAATTAAAATGAGTATTAATATATTATGTATTTTTTTGATTTATATATCGTAATTTTTTTATCTCATTAAAAATATCAATGTAAATATATAAAAAAATAAATATTCTCATTTCTATATTTCATAATTGATATTTATATTTGTAAATAAAAATATATATATAAATATATTTAAAGAAAAATATAAAAAAATGAAAATAAATTTTCCACTTGGAAGCGATTTTTCGCATCAACGTTCAGCTTCCATCCCGGCGACTCACTGTTCTATTTATTCGGGTATTTTGTGGCAACAATTTCAATTTTCCAAAACTTTTTACTTTCGTTCGTAATTTTTTAAAATTTTATGAATCAATGAACAAAAATAATAAAAACTCAAAATTCAGAGGGAAGGAAAATATGGCTGCAAAATATTTGGACATTTTTTGATGCGTCGAAAAAGATTCACATCACAGAAATCGATGCGGATTGTTATTCTATGGAAATTGATTTTGGTTGAAGACATTTTGGTAAAGGGATTCGTGTCCAGTGGCTTGTGACGAGGTTCTGGCGATTTTGATCCTCCAATGATGCATATAGGAGGATAAATGTGTAGGAGGGTTTTAGTGTGTATGATTGACTGTCCAGCGCGAAGGACTGGTCCATCCGTCGTCGATGGTACTTTTCGCATCATCGAGTTTCCTCTTCATCTTGGGGCAGCAGATACGCGTCGACGCTGGAGAGAGAAGGCTTGGCAACCGTCACAGGGCCTTCCGTACGCTCGTCATTATTTGTCTCGGGTTACTGGTCTTTGCGCACCTTTGCTCAAAACTTTCTCTCTCGCTCTATCACTCTCCATCTTCGTGTCCCCGGAGAACACTGGCAAGTCTCTTTCCCTCTCTCTCTCTCTCTTTCGCGTTATACAATCTTTCCTTCTTTATTTCACGTTCACCTGTCTTTCCCATTGTCCGACTCAACTCTTTCGATATTATTAAAAAAGTAACTCGACGCGAGAGATTCTTATTTGCCTTTTTTCTTCAACTCTCTTCTTTCAGCCAAACCGACCTCTTTTATTTTTATGTAAAAAAAAAAACAAAAAAAAAATTCTCCTCTCAATCTTGCGACTCAGGGAGATCCACATTTCATCTGAATTTAATCCGACACTGTCTATCAAACTACTTTGACGATCAATTGAGTGACAATTGATAAATTTCTCGAGAAAAATATTATTTCGTAATTCCCAGGAGTTGCTCGAGGAGCAGGGAGCTCTAAAAATAATTTTTCCATAATGGACGGTCCATTGTCTCAGGAGCAAATTTCCAAAGCATCTTCTCCGGTCCCCGAGTCCGAAAAAGTTCAATTTTTCAATGAATCAATAAATTTGATTTTTCTTTTAGTGTAAAATCGAAATTTTCCGAGCGGAGTAGAAAATTTCCACTCATCCAAAACAAATGTTATTCGAAGCGGCCGCGACCTTGCACCCAATGATTTCGGAATGTCTCGCGGCGTCTGAGCAGCACTCGGGAGAATGACTTCTGAATGACGCTTGCAAAACATTTGTGCTCCAAGCGTCGGAGTTGAAGTTTGCCATTGGTGAATGTCACTGTGTGTGAGTCTCTGTATCTCGTCGACATCCCGACTATTTATAGTATGCCAAGGCAAAAACGCGAATGACGGAGGCGACGACGACGACGAGAACGACGACAGGGAGCGCGGAGCAGTCAACGGGTGTGAAGTAAGTGGCTCCTTCACCGCATCACTCGCTGCTGCTCTTTCTCTCATCTGTTGCTCGGATATGCTCTCCGGCACCGACACACTTTTCTGCGTGGGGATGGATGACGCGACGATCCGCCAATCTGTGATCAACCAGTCAGCGGCGAGACTGAGACAATGAGACAGACCAAAAGAAGGACATGGAAGAGGATAAAAATATAAATCGTAAAAATGCCACAAAGTTTGTGACGGATGCCCATTTTCATTCAATTTCACGGTTACATGAAAATTAACACGACATCGAATTTAATTAACATTTTTTTTCATTTTTTCGGGAATCCCAAACTTTTCGGCCTCGACATTATTATTATTATTATTATTAATAATATATTTATTATTTATTTATTCATTTATTTATTATTATTATTGTTGCTCAAGGTCATATGGTTCTCGTTGATCTTTCGGGTGAATAAGGAAAATAAAATGATTTATGACCTTGATGATTATTTTAGAGCTCGTTGCGACTACGAAGCGAATAAATAAGAAAGAAATTATGAAAATAAAACGGTACGAGAGCTGTCGATCAGAAATGTCACGAGATTATTTGAGACGACTTGTCTGGTCTGGCAAAACCACATCAGGTTGACGCCGGGAACCTCCTCGCGTCTAAAAACTACGACGATTTCAACGACTAGGACGACGACATTTCCATCACCTGTCGCGGTTCTCTTGTCAGACACGCCGTGTGTTCTCGTTACTTCATTTTTATCGCTCACTCGACGCGAGCTGGAGGTTAAGCCGATTAAAAAAGTGTTGGCTGCTTTACGCGCCTGTGTTTGTCGGGTAATTGCGGCGAAAAGGTCGCGATCGATACAAAACATTCTTTCTGCTTACTATAAAGAAAAAATACAACTTTTTTCTTTTTTAATTAATTTTTCGATAATAAATAATAAAAAAAAAAACGGAAGTTGGAAATTTTGTCAGACATTTATGATTTGTGCTCGTTTGGTAGTTTTTCGCTATGAGCCATTTAGATTGTGAACGCGTCATCGAATTAGTGTCGCGCCTGCATCTGGCCACAATCCAATTTCCACGTTTCACTTCACACTGTGTCTCGTTTCCTCTCTTCTCTTACTTAATGTTTGGAAACGACAAACCAACGAAAAACTGGACTCAAAATCAACGACCAAACATTAACTTACTCGCGATGAAATCGTGGCCGGAATGGCGCGATACAGAAGCAACTCATTAAAATTTCAATCGATCGAGAAAAATGCGTTGTTGATAAAAATTCTAATATTCCTTCAGCATCGAATACGATGACACAATTTTTTTTCAATTTTTCCTCTGCATAATTGTCGAATAATTTGACTTTACAATATATATCTGAATCGTATGCTTAGGCATGTGAACTCTAGTGGTCAATAACTCAAAAACTATGTAAAATAAAAATAATCGAAAAATTTGTATATTTATATTGAATACTAAAGAGTGTACGCACAAAATTCAATAAAATTCGAATAATTTCGAATTTTTCAATGTTTTTAAAATGGCAACATAGTTGTGTGTAGTCGCCCTCCTTAACTCGAAACTTTAGCATTTCCAGAATAATGGATTTTCGGTTAATTTGATCCGAATGTCTCGGGTGGCAATAAAATCCAAGCCGAGTTCATGGGACGATTGGATGTCGGACAGTTTCGCTCGGACTATCGGTCGAGGGTGAACGAGGAATAAGCCGATACATATAGGAGGAAGTAACACATTCTCACGTATCCCTAACATTCATAAATGGGATAAACATAATAATAGCATGAAATATATGAGTTTGGATGAGAGCAGCAGAGGGTGGAGGGCGAATGGGATGATCCGCGGGAGCTCTGGAGTTTTAACTCGTGTGTGACCGTTCTGTAAATGCAATAGACGTCAGGGCACTGAACAGACGAGGCTCAACACACCACGTACTACGATCATATCCGAGAGACTCACGAGTGTCCCACGAGACTCTCTACTCTCCTACACTATCTTATATAGAGATATGCATCGATATATATATATCCACATATTTGTATTTATATAAGCACGAGCGGAGCATTGAGCGAAAATACGAAGCTCACGAACGGTTATTAGTCGCAGGTTGTTTTTATCTTCGGCCTCAATTAGCGAATATCATTCTGTAATAAAAGCTGACGTGAGCAAGCTCTCCTTCTCTCTTTTCTTGTCTCGCATCCTCTATTTCCATAACGGCACTCTGTGAAAAACGTATTCGGGATCTCGCCATCCGAGCCCAGAGCAATAAAAAAAAGGAAATTATAAAAATAAAAAAAAAGGGAAGGAGAGTAGGCGAACGGCAGAGGGGCAAGAGTTCGCAGGGGCGAAGGCTTGTTAAAGGAAAGCCAGAGAACTAAAAATTCAACGACACGAAGAGGAGCAAGATAGCGAAGGAAACGAGAACGAGACACACACAGAATTCGTTGGCTGTCTAAATTGGCTTTTCCAAAGAGGCCGTATAATGCGATACGACGCGGACGTAATAATTATCACCGACAGTCTACACTCCCTGATAATTTTCCGATCCCCATAACTACATCTATACTTATTCTCTTCTCTCACGACCTTTTTTATACTCGGCTTATTATGTCTGTACAAGTTGAGATGATGAATAAATTCGTTCCGCTGAAAAAGCCTCGATTAATGCCATTCCAAAAGGACAAATGTCCTTTTTAATCGTCCTTCTATTATTTTTTAATTACACGTGTTATCAGTTCAACAAACAAATAATCCATTCTACAACCTCGAGGACGAATTCAAAGATTTCAGGCATTATAAAACACCCTGCAAATTTTAACCTTTTTCATATTTTGTTTAATTAATTGCAAAGTCCTCGATGAGATAAATTTTGTGAATTAAATCCCAAGATAATTAGACATTTTTTAAACTCTTTGATCGCCGATGAATGTTCAATCTTTATTTTTTCCTTTTTTATTTATTGAATTTCTTCTGATTGAAAATAATTATTCATATTTTTGTTGTTAATTATTGATTCCGAAATTATTATTAAAGTATTATTTAAATATATAACGAATATAATTGTAATATCTATTACAATGATTGTTAAATTAAATATGAAAGAAAAATAAATACAAAAATGCAAAATAAATTTTTTTTTAAATAGAATAAAAATAATAAATGAATGATAATTTTAAAAAATTCGTTTTTATTCGACGAAGGGACAAATTAGTATTCGAGTGGAATAAAAATATCAAAAATTTTAAAATTGACCAGGAAATATTCATTTTACCGTGTTCAATAAAATTTTGACGATTTTTAACCAAATTCTATTTCCAGTGCATCGTCAATGCCCTTATGAATCGATGAGAATTCGCTTTTCATATTTTGTGTCGAAAAACCTCACAGAAATTGACTCTCTCTCCGGGACCTTTGAGTCGGCGCCTCAATAATAATTGCCTCCCAAAATAATGGGATGGAAAATTGAATAAAAAATGTTCTCCAGATTGCTGCAAGCAAGAGAGAATTGTTCTAAATATTACTTTCAACGAGGGGGCAATTTCTGTTGCCTCGATTGTCCAAATGAGCAAATCAGTAATTGAAACGAATGAGATGTATGCGACGAGAGTGGCGAGAGTCTCGAGCTAACCTTACCTCAGGGTTTTTGCCATTTGCAAGAAAAGACTTGAAGCACTGAAACGGTGATATTTCATTGCCGAGTGCGTGAAAAGCTGGCCTCAATAATTTGAGAGATGTCATATGTTGAATATAAAGTAACAAACGAGAACAAGTGTGATTCGGATTATATACGAGTGGTGAACCAATTATTATTATTAGAGGCATCATGGGATGCTATAGAAACGACGTCAAGAGTATAAAGGAGTTGGAGGAAGAGAGAGAGAGAGAGAGAGAGAGAGAGAGAGGGAAGGGGGTCGTTAATATTCATAAAGCATCGCCTCTGCAGCTCGTGCAAGCGAGTGAGTACACGAACGATCGCAAAGAGTCATCAAGTCGCACGAGCATTGCAAAGCAAACCCAGCGAGTACGATAAAAAACAGAGAAACCGAGTCGTCCAATATGCCAGCGCAGGCCAAATGATCCGCTGGTTCAACCAGAAGTCATTGGCTCTTGAGATTCTACAACCTCCGTTATTATCTATTCCGCATGATTGTCGTTAATAATACTGAGTCTATACCTTTCTAAGAGCAGAAACTATCGCTTTGGCGTGCGAATCACGACCGAGAACGATCCAACACATTAAATTAACGCTCGGGACTATATTTTTCATCATTTCATCATCACCTTTGCCTCTATCCATACGCAGAGACTCATTTATCTCGGTGATAAGATTTAACAGTTGTTTTCATCATTTGACCACACTCATCTCCACGAAACTTCTTAAATCTCTCGCGAGCACGATTAGACGCAATAAAATTTCATCCAAATGCCATAAATTCGTGAATTTGTTTGACGTGATTTGTTTTTGACTAATTTTTGGAAATTTAATTCGTTATCGACGAATATTTAGAAGGAAATTCATTTCCGGCCTCACCCCGGACTTTCCGCTGCTCAGGAAACGAATGAAATATGAAAAACTTGCAGAGTCACAGAATCGACTGGAATTTTATGACTCTGAAGTTTGCAACGTTGAGAATCAACGAGAATTATTTTCTCTATTAATTATTTATTCCGTGTCCATCTATTTAGTTTATCGCAAAATAATTACGAGCTCTGGTAAAGAAAAATCAGAATTTCGTTGCATCCCAACAATGCAAACTTCGACAAGATCGAATTTTCCTGAAGCCATGAAAACAATTGCATGCAGAATTTTTTGAAAAACGCTCCATGTTCGTTAACCCGTTTTCCTCAAAGCGTGGTAAGGTCTCGATAAATCAAACGTTCGCTAATTAGAGACGCGGTTATGCAGCGAAAAAGGGTCGCCAGCGACGAAAGTGTGTAAAAGATTTTTTAGCTGAGGTATTTCGAGTGGTCTTCCTCGGAATGTCTAGAGATGCTGTATGAGATATTGACAGGAGGGGGGGGTAAAATAAGACTGAGAAAAAAAGGGTATGGCCGAGGATCGTGGGCGAATGGGTAAAGTCGGAAACATGTCGATGAAGTATATAAGAAGAAGAAGAAGAAGTAGAGGAGCATGGTTAAGCCAAATAAAAAGAAGAAAAGGATGAAGGTGAAGCGTAGTCTGGCGGTTGGAGGAGCCCGGTAGGAGCATTGGCGCGCGGTGGTCAGTCAGCTCGATGTCAGGCTGCTAATTGGCAGCCGTGTCGCGTGGAGGTAGCATGAGCCGGTTTCTGTAGTTAGTTGCTTGTCGCGTAATTCGTAAGCCCTCCTTCCCTCTTTTTTCTTTCCGTAGTCCACCTCGTTCCTTTCTTTTTTTTCATTTAAAATATATTTTTTATGCCTGGCATGTCTTCCTGTCGCAATAATTTCATTGGCTGTCATTAAATCCTGCGATTTGGCTAAAAATTGTGTAAAATCGATTGGGGCTTGGGAAAAAAATGTTTGGCAATGACAAGAGTTGCAGGCGACGATTTCCGATGAATGACGACACGAGGATGCGCCTCTGACGTCCTCAGGGTTCGCTAAATTTCTGCATCCTTAGCTGCAGTCTCATAGTTTAGAATCATCTCGAGATTTAGTCCCAGCAAATGTTTTCTCATTACGTTTTATCAATTAACCATTGCGATCGTTTACATCCAATGTTTATTCGATGCCAAGGGCATAATTTATTGCGAGTTTACAGAATTAATATCGCAGCTGGATATCGATAGATAAATTTCAGCTTCCGAGTCTTAATACGCGCGTTATCGCGTCGTGTGTCAAGCGCGTGGGACGATGGAAAATAAGTTGAAATTATGCGTAGGAAAAGCTGTTTCAGTTGCGACACAGAACTCGATGACGAATATAGCGGATGCATGCTCACTCCTCTGACACAGTCACAGTTATGCATAAGCTTTTACTTACGAGCTCACACCACCGACCCGCTCTCCGTCTGGTCCTTCTTGTCCTTCTCTCCCACAGGTCACAGTTAGCCTGTGTACAGGAAACTCTCGCATCCGTATACACTCCGCAATATAACATACCGCGTACTTACAGCCCCGTACACACGGTAGTACGTTCTACTGGGTGGTCTCTGACGGTTGTCATCACGACTCCACACTCTCCGCAAAGAAAACAGTATCGTAAACGATTTAGACTTGTCTTTGGCGTCTCAGTGATCGAAAGAATGAAATTGCGAGTTGTGGGACTCGTGGCAATGCTTTGAGGGACAAGCGATCCAATTTTCATGATAAAAATTTGCCCCAATTGCGTAGAAACGGAAATCGGACAATTATTTGCAGAATAATTGGAATGGAAAATTCGAAATTATTAGAATTCGATGAAATTTGGTGAGTTTTATTTTTTACGGATTTATATAAATGGTTGGTGGATTAATCTGGGTATTGATTGAAGGAATAAGATTTTTGAAATTTTTTTATATTTTTATCGAACCATTAAACGAAAAAATATTGGTCGAAAATTGAAATTTCGTCTTCGAGGAGCCGCCATTTTATCAAAATTCAAAATTCCAACTAATCCTTCCATGAATACCTCGATTCATTTATCCACTAAAAAAATCTCTTCGGTTTTTTCGTTTCAGCTGATCCAAACCGGAGATTTCTTGCTCCCCCCGGAAAATGCCTTTTTTTCAAAACGCCTGCAGGAGATCAACGACAGGAGCCATGTGGAGCTATATTTTGGAAAATAAAAAATGGCGATAGAGCCTCCAACGATGACGCTAGATTTACTTCCTCATGCTTTTTTTCGTCAAATGAAATCCCTACCCAGGAAAAATTCATAAAAAAAACAACTTCATTTTTCTCGTCCAATATTTCGATTTTTTTATGAATTTTCCATTGTGTGTTGAGTTTAGAGGAAAGTCAATGGATATAGAGAGTTTGTTTGTGGCTCAAGACGATAGAGTGAGTTTGTTGACTGATACAGTATTTCATGCTCCATGTATTCAGAGATTTGACAAGATCCGGTAGCAAAGGGGGTCGTGCAGGAAGATCTCACGTATATACATGTGGTTGGTGTTCCTCGTGGTGGACCTCGGTACGGAGACGAGGGCGAAGCGGGTGGAACTGGTGCTATCTGCACCAAAGTTGACACCTGACGGATGGCCCAGCGTCGGCAACGTGGGATATTAATTTGGTAATTTATGGGCTCCGATTAGACAACGCTATCTGTCCAGCTAATGCGAGAACCGTTGGCAGGTGGTCGCCGGGAGCTATAGGCGCTCTTGATCATTTCCATTGAGCCACATTGTGCATGGCTATTCGCAAGAGGGTTGTGACCCCTGCGCTACTGGTAAGACGACACGGAAACGAATGGACGATAATGAGAAAAATAAAATCCAAGATTTGGGTTAAAAAATGTTCAGCCTTTTTGTCGCATTCCAAAATTTGGATCTCAATCATTATTGAAATTTCGTCATTCTCTGATTTTTCGAAAAAATGCAAAGTATTTTTTTAATTCGCCCTCTTGAGAAGCGAAATAAAATTTAAACCAAATTCTTCGTCGAACGTCCGCACGATCAAAATAAAACAGTTTACTTTTTATAAGTCCGGAAAAAAAAATTACGTCAGGACTCGAGTCATTGATAAGTTGTCCAGGTTTCACGAGACTCCTGCCGATTGTTGGACGACACAACGGTATTGGTGCGTGCGCTATATAGATATAGAGAGTTCGAGTCAGTTCATAAGTGTGGAGCAAGTCTGGTGCGTTTACTTTTGACGTATGACGGATGGGCCCGAGCAACTGAGGAACACGTGCGTGAGTGGTGGACGTAAGTATCAACGTAGGTGGATGAGGATGAATGGCTCTCGTCAAACGGAAGGGACCGCCTGCCGCTTCGCGCCATAATACCAACGCTACCAGCTCTCGCTCACCTAAAGGGCGACCCACTCGGTTACTATATCCGAGTATACACTGCATCAATACTTATACACACTGTAGGCTCCTCAGTTTATTAATGGCTATGCGGCTACTTACTTACGAAGGAACAAGCTATTCACTCGCGTGTCGAAAAAAAAAAAGGGCAAAAAATGTTTCCCTGACACGTATATTCACTTTTGTAGCTCCACATTTTGCAAAACAACGTCCATGATTTCTTGGGCTATGATGAGTGAGTGTGAAGGATGAAACGACCATTTTCCATCGGGCTGTATATAATTAAAATAATTATGCCAACTTTTCTACTGGAGAATGGGCTCGTATCGACATTTATCGTTTTTATAAATAAATAAAATTTTCACGTATATATAAAATTATATAAAACAGTTTATTTATAATAAAGAAATATATTTAGGTGCTATTTTCCCTCAAACATTTATTAACTGTTAAAAAATTCGTAAATGGTTAAAAAATATCTTTGTTAACACGATCAAATTTCGTAGGCACAGCAATATTCTGAATAATCGATTGCAATTAAATAAATGATTCATTAACTCTTCAAAAACATTTATTTCGTCTTATCCAGCATCGCATTCGTTGGCAGTTAACAAATGCTGAGTACATAAAATCATTTTCCCGTGGAGCAAGGTTTCTTTTTTTTTTTTTTATATTAAAAATCTCAAAATGCTTACGACACAGAAAACTTGATAGAAAATCGTTAAACTATTTGTCGTGCTAATAAGCCTTTGGTCCTTTAAGCTGAAAGAGCTCATTTATTTTCATTCAGTCCGATTGGTCGTTTGGTTTCGCGACCGAAACGTTAAATTGAATGGAACGTGCGTGCGGCATCGGGAGACACGAGAGGGCAGATAGCAGAGTATGATATCACATCAGATACATGGAGAATCCTAATATATTGACGGCCATCAAACAAAAGGGATACGGAGCATTACTTTGGCCCTTAAATCGCGTCGGTAGTGCCGTTGTGACTGTGACCAATCGAGGCAGACGTTTAAGTGTGTGGTATATACCTGTAGGTCGCGCAATGTCGCATGAGCAATTGATCACGTGAACCTGCTTCGGGAGAATTTACATACGGTCGCTCCGAGAGAGAGAGAGAGAGAGAGAGAGAGAGAGAGAGAGAGAGAGAGAGAGAGAGAGAGACTCGGTAGTGGTGGCTGCAACTTCACCCCCCATTTTTAATCCGCGCCTCCGATTCGACTCGATAAGTGAGAGGCTCGGCACGGTGCGATAACGTTTGGAAAATAATTGAAAAAAAAAAAAAAAAAAAAAAAAACGAGAAAAAAAAAAAACAAAAAGAGGGAAAAAAAAGAGGGGGGGAAGGGAAAGGAGAAAAAAAAAAGAGGGTTATGGCGGGAAAGGGATGGAGAAGCGTGAAAAGAG
>JAPYYS010000890.1:0-64926 GCA_030522525.1 Campopleginae sp. 14b
CCCCCCCCCTTTCCCCCCCCCCCCCCCTCCCCTCTCTCGTATTCTCGAGGAGAACATTTTTGAGGATCATCATGTCGCATCGCCAATCATTACTTTTTCATGTCTTGTTGCCTCTCGTCCCTCTTTCTCACTCATTAAACTTTTTTTCATGCTTTCTCGTTCATTTAGCCTCAGAAATGAATTTTTGCGAATTGTCTATTAAATTTTGTCACATTTTCGAGATGCTAGTGTCTCCCTAATTATGTACTTGTTAAGAAATTTTTTTCGACTTGTTACCACTGCGAAATATGAAGCTTTTCTTTTGTTACGAAACCTTGAGCAATTGTAGGGCTTGCTCGTTGGCTTAACGAAGGGCGCGGATAGTTTTTTTCCTCGGAATTTCGCTCTCGACTGCGAAACTCTCCATATTTTTTGGACTTTGCAATTAAAAGTTTGCGCTCATTGAGTAGCCCTGAGGAAACCCTCTGTTGTGCGTTATTAATCGTGTGTATTTTATGCTTAGTTCATTTTTCTCCCAATCGTCTCGAGCCTTCGTTATCGATAATAAAAAAATCCCCACTTCTCCGAAGTTGCATTAATATTTGAAACGTTGGCGGGAGATAATGACGTCGCGGATATCATTGGTCGAGCAGAAGAAACTCCAATGGGCCAAAGAAAAAGGTAATTGAGCTTTTTCAATGAAACACAAAAATTTTCATTTTTATGTTGGATTAGAAAAATAAATTTGGCTTTTTTCAGAATAAATAGGAAAATAAATTGAATGTTAAGTCTTCGGATCGACCAGCTGGAAGTTCACAAGAGTCTTGATCGTTGCCGGTCGTTTAAATTTTAATTTGGCTAAATTATTAAATTATTTAACCAACAAATCGATTCCCGTCGCTGCATTTAATGTTGTGTGTATTGTTTTTGAAAATTTTATTCACAGAGGAAATGGCTCGATTGAGTGGACATTTGGAGAGCCGGAAATGCCATCAGCAAAATGGCGAGCCGCCGAATTTCCGGTGAGTAAATTGCATGCGAAGAGGGAATAGGAGCGATACTAAAAAATAAACAAACAAACGAAAAAATGTCGTAAAAAGAACGTATCCAACAAACACGAGACTATCGTCGAGGGAATCGATCGGTATCGTAAAGAACAAGCCTCTTCGTGCTGTTGGAAATTACGGCAGTACCTCGAGCCTGCAGAGTCACGTTGATCAACAGTCGACTCACACAACAACGAGCCTCCGAACGATTGATTTTTCAACCGGTAGTCTCATCAATTTACTCGACGGTACAGATTTCTCGGGAAGCAAACGACGCAGTCCTAGTCTGCCACCGATCTACACCAGAGAAAATCAACAACAATTACGTCTCTCCCAAGTAAGTATCGAGCTAAATGCCTTAAGTTCCAAGTCGATCGTGTCTTTAATTTTCAACCTCGTTCTACGCCAAATTCGTGATTAAAAAAAAAAGTTTCGAGACACGAAATTGCGATCGCCGAACAATTGAAAAAATCACGAGCACCATTTGCCTTTTTTTTTTGTCATCGTGGAAATCTTTGGGAGAATCAACTTCGAAAGTCCTCAAAGTATGATAAAAAGTTCGAAAGGTGTTGAACAATAAATCGGGCTTCATAAAGCATGGGGAAGTTCCATGCGGCATCGATATTTAAATTGTAGGCTGTGGCTAGTCGGGCGAGCGAGCAGATCGAGACACGCGATACGAGGCATAGTTTCTCGATCGATTAATTTTTTTTTTCCCCCTCGAGTCATAGTTCGTCGACCTTACGATCGTCCGCGCGAGACCTTTTTATACATAAAGTTCTTACGATCGCGGGCTATACGTTAATGTATAATTTAATGTGTCACAGTAAGGTATAGAAAATAAAGAAAAAGTGTGCTTGGCACGCATACTGGCACGACACACCCTCGTCATCTCCTGGCGAGAGCGATTGACCGAAGAAAACGACTGGAGACACGAGATTTGAAAAATATCACGTCATTTCTTTCTCAACCTCGTTCTCCAATTTTCTATCGATACGAAACAACAAAAAGGCTCAAATAATTCCAGCCTGCTAGAATCTTTTTGCTCTCGATTTCGATGACGTGAGGGAGCGCGATCGATTTTTATCGACTCGGAATTCTCGTGCTTCTATAAAAATATCACGAACCTTTCGATCTGAGGGGAATTGGAAACTTAAGATTACAAAAAAACGATTTGCCATCGTACTATCTCGAGTATTCGGTTTTTTTGTTCTCCCAGCCCATTCCCCGAGGATGAGCTTGTAAAGGAAAGTAGACAGTCATTGTTCGTTTAATTACCGCGAGACCGTGTGAATGAATCGTCGAATTTTCTTGCCTGTTCATGGAAAAATGATATTCCTGTTGAGTTGCTGTACGAAAATGAGAACGACACGCAAGGCAAAATGTTTGGCTGGAAGTGTCGAATGGGAACGACGATACAATTTTCTTTCTCAGAAAACTCATTTGCGACGATCATTTATTGTTTGAGCTGATCTCTTAGTCCGTGGGCGATAAGAAGTTTCGTAAATCCTGTGGCTCACATCTGTCGTGAGCTGGAATAAAGTTGGGCTAATAGTGGGCAATCGAGTCGGTCGATCTCTTTAGGGAACTTCTGTGGAAGTTGCTGGCGAGTATAGAGGCCGCAGCAGGTCAACGTTCGACTTGTTCCACTTATTGGTGGTCGTTTTTTTTCTCTTCTTTTTCGTTGTTGCTGTCTCGCACGAAGGAAAATACGAGAGAGCTCGGGGTTGAGGGCTTACGTTACAGCCATCAAGACCGTCCGCAGAAACAACACTACCGTCAAACGGGAAGGAACCCTAACGGCATCGAGCACCCTTACGAGGAACGCGAAGGCGAGACTTCCGGTTACGGCAGCGATTCTGTCGAGGCTCCTCTACCATCAGGTGATTATTCACTCGCGAGCATAACACAGTAAGACAGTAAAGCTTGTTCGGTGATTAATTAAGTGAGACTTTATCTTCAATTTAATTACGTAATTAATAATAAACAGCGGATAAGCTAATTGAGCTAATTATAATTAGATCGAGAATTCACAGTCAAAAATATTCAATTAATTCTCAAGCAACCAATTAAATTATTCGCGAAAAAAATGAATGTCTAATTTTAAAAAATATATTTCGCGTTTAATTACGAGCTTCCTTAATTAGTGTTTTTTTTTTTTGCGCTTGTCACCTTGCAGCTTCGCTGGGAGATAAGAAACGTATAGAGAGTGAAATGTCTGAGAGAACGTGGCAAAATCCTTATTGCGATACACCGGAAACCTCACTGCCAGGATCGGGAAGACAATCCGTAACAAAACTAGGTGAATTAAACAGACAACGTTGGGGAAGTATATGGGGCACTGACAGCAGTGGAAAGAGTGATCCACCAGCCCCTTCGTGGCTTGAAAGGGGACTCTCCCGATTGGATCATTCCAGTCAGGTTCGTGTCAAATTTAATTAAAACATAACTATCCTTTAATTGAAATAAGTTTAATTAATTGAATTAATTTAGAAAATTAAAAATGTTTGTGCCGTAATGTTGCTCAACTCGATTAATTAAATTTATTTCAATTAGTTAAAATTAATTTATTTTAATTAATTAAAATTGATTTATTTTAATTTATTCGTATGAATTTAATAAATTGAGCTCAAAAAATTAATTAATTAAAATTAATTCAATCAACTTAATTAATTTGATTAATTCTAATGAATTAAAATTAATTGATTAATTAAGTTGAGTGAAGTTACGACACGAACATTTTTGTCCGTGAACCACAATTCACATTTTATTTAATTTTTTTCAATTTTTTTTTCTTTATTTGGAAAGTGGCAAATATTTTAATTCGATTGAATGTCGATGCGGATTAGATCCTCGTGATAAATCACGACAGTGCGAGCAGCCCGGATAGCTCGACTACGGGCTCGACTGGTTCGGATTCGAAAACGTACATTCGAGGCCAAAATATACCTGTCGATGCTCTAGTGCTTCAAGAACGTGAAGCAAAGAGACAGAGAGCTCTCGAACACCAGAATGCGATAAAGCAACAACTAGAGGAAAAGGACAGGCAGAGAAAAGCGGAGAGAGAACGAAGACTGAGGGAAGAGAAAGAAGAGGAGGAGAGGATAAAAAGGGATCGCGATAAGGAGAAAGAGAGGTGAGATTTTTTTTTTTTTTAACGTTTATTCAACTTTTTTCCGCCTTTACCAATAATTACGAAACGCGAGGAATTTTCGTTTCCTTTTGCATTCGCAGACTGAGGGACGAGCAGCGGAGAATACGAGAGAAAGAGTGTGCCAAGATAAAAAAGGAAGCGGCGATGCGGGAAGTCATCGAAATAGCGGAAAGACGAGCGCGCGAGGACAAGCGTCTCCGGAGACAAAAGGATGAACCTCGAGAGTCACCAACACACGTGTATCCGGAGTCGAATTGTTGGGAATCCCCAAAAATCTCCCCGAGCTCCGAGCGCTCGTGGGACGAATCGAAAGTCGATTTCCCCGAAGAGAAAATCCCCGAACTTTGCGTCGCGAACGATGTCGACGAGGAGCCTAAAGAGGCGACGATTCCAGGTCACGATTCGCCGGCAAAAACAGTGGAAAAGTTGACCGAGGACCCTGGAGAAGTGGCCAACGTTGAAGGATCATCCGCAAAGATCGACAACGATAAAAATACTCTACGACTTCCGGTCGGCAAGGAAGTCGCCATAGTTCTGAGCGGAAGACTCGACGACACGGAATTTCTGTCCCGAACGAATCTCCAGCTCGTCAATCTCGTGGTCACGAGTCCACAAAAAAACGAACAAACCTCAACGAGCTCACTGAACGAAGGCTTGAATGCGCTCGTCAAAAACCTCGCGAATCCCATGATTTTACGAAAATCTCCACGTTTGATGATCTCGCCAAGAATCTCCGAAAATCGGATCCTCACGCCCAGCAAATACAGAAATTTTATCAACAACGGACGCGACTTTGGTACACAAACCGACGGCGAGAGCGAACTGCCTGACAACAAAGACGACTCTTCGAAAGATCGGAAGGACGTGGTCAATAACAATCGGAGAGACGTAGAAAAGTAAGAATCAATTAATTTCTATTTTTATTTACGCCTGTGCCCTTGGATTGACCTTGTACAAGCTTCAGGCGTCGAGTGTAGAAGCGGCAACTCGGCTCATGTTTACAATCCGCGAAATATCGACGATCGAAAAAATTCTGAAGTTTTTTGCCGCAGAAATTTGTAGTTAATCGATAATTCGATTTTACCGAAAAAATCTTTTAAAAAATGCCCTTAATTTATGTTTTTAATGAGATCGAGATGAAAAAACAATTCTGCGTTGAAGGAAGATTGACAAAAATTGATTTTGCTAAGGAATCTCGACATTGATAATGCGCAGATCGACGAATACGGTCGGAGTGGAAGAGACGGGACTGAAAGCATTGCTTCGTTCGAAAGTTCAACCACGGACGAGTCTTGAGTCGAGGCCGAGATGGAACGCAAATCGGTAAAGGAAGAAACAAAAACTTGGCCGTTTGATTTATAATTTTTATCATTTCGCGTAGAGAGTGACAATTTTTTTTCTTTTCTTTGTTCTTTTTTTTTTATTCTTTATATTACTGCATGGGTACGAGTGACAGAAGTTTCAAAGTGATGGAAAGATCTCCTTAGGCCAGGCACGCGTTATCGAACCCAGAGTGAAAAGGATCCGCATTATCAGAGACGAATGAGATTGAGGAGACGACGAGTCGAGTCCAGCGACGAAAGGTCGAGGTAAAAAAATTTTATCCGCTCAAATTCGTTGCCAAAGATTGGGAAAACCAAAAAAAAATTAAAAACAATCGTTCTATCAAAATCCTGGACGTATGTGAGCCTTTAATTGCTTAATTAATCACTCATCCATCGCCATTATTAATCATGTCACCCTTACCAATTAATTGGGTCATTTTTATTATTTGTTCGTTAATTCGATCACGGAAAACATGGCGATCTACGAAATTTGTCAATAATTAATATTTTCCATTGATTTTATTGGCCAGAAGAATTTTTTCATTAGCGCAATAATGACGATTAATTAATCAGATCACCGTCGCCCGAGCGCCGTAAGCCAACAATCCACAAATCAGGAAATCGCAATTTTAT
This sequence comes from Campopleginae sp. 14b, assembly GCA_030522525.1. Taxonomy (NCBI): domain Eukaryota; kingdom Metazoa; phylum Arthropoda; class Insecta; order Hymenoptera; family Ichneumonidae; species Campopleginae sp. 14b. The sequence goes on from JAPYYS010000890.1 coordinate 6,138, forward strand.
TAGACGTCAAGTAAAGATGGACAGTTACGACGCTGATTTATCGATGGACAGCCTTAATTCCGTCGTGCCATTGAGGATTGACGAACATGGACGTGTAAATATATTACCAGGTGATAGTATAAGGAAAAGAAACAAAACAACGAGGCGAGAGGCGAACAATAAAGAGGAGAGTAACGAGAAATTGGATCTATGGTGTGGTCAGGAAATTCTTTCGCAACTCGCGTCGCTGAGAAACGTGAGAGAATGAAAAAATTCATGTAGAATAATGAATCTAATGAAGTGCTTAATTATATTGCCAAAAAAAAATTAATTAGCCATTAAAAAGTGGTAAGCTAAATATAAAAATTATGAAAATTATGATTTATGGCTTGCTTGCAGGGTCTCTTGACGAAGCAAAGAGAGTGGGATTCCCAACGATGTTTAATTTCGCCCAGGGAAGATTTCTACTAATTGAAAAAATTCACGGCGACAAACACATTTTTTTACGTCTTCGTTTTGCTTCGAAAGGCTGTAGAGAAAAAATACGTAGATAAATAAATTAGAAGGAGAAGTGGGAGAAAAAAAATGTTGAATCGAACCTCGAGATGATTAGAAAAGAAAATGAAACATGTTTTATGAATTCGTTGAGATGCCATTCAGCGTCAGTTGTGATGAGAGCATCATTTGTCGAATTACAGAATAATTTCGTACTTGAGACTAAAAATAGTCTAGTCTAATGGCCTTCCAGCTCGATGACTTACTGAGGGACGATAAAAAGGATGGTAATCTTATACCTGATCTTAGCAAAGCGACGTGTAACTCTCAGGAAGAATATCGACGTCTTCACGAAAGATGCCCTGAGTATAAAATTAAACCCGAAAAAGTAAGATTTTCCATTTGTTTTTTTTTAATTACGAAAAAGAAAAGATTTTTCAATTAGTCGGGAGTTTAGAGGGTCAAAAAACTATTCGGAGGCATTGAAAAAACGTTCGAAACTGTTGTTTTGGTGAGAGAAATGATGGAAGTTGTTCATTCGTTGTCAAGGTAAAAAAAGAAGACTTGAAGGTCAGGGACAAGGATTTTTCTTGGCGGACGACGAAGAAGGAATTAAAAGCAATGGATCGCGAATGGCTCTACGGGGATCCAATTCCACCGGATATGAGGTCTTTAAATCTCCAAGAGTTGCAACAGGTCGCTATCGATTGGAGAATGTTGACTCCACTGAGACCGAAACTTCGTCACGACGAAGAAATGTTCTCGCGACTGGTAATTTTGCTCTATTTTTCCTTGTATTTTACCTACGAATTGGTCGGGGAATAGTTCAATGTTTTTTCACACATACCTTGTGACCTCCCGTATGATCGGCTCAACGATTCGCTCGTAGAAACTTCTTCGTTTGTTTCCAATTCGGAACTCACTCGATTAATGTTCGACACCGGTAAATGCGGCGCCATTTTTGTCTTTTTTTGTTGACGAAACGACCACCTTTTGTATAAAGTTTTATTCACTTCACTGTCACGCAATTTCTCACACTCGACACATTCTTTACATTCGCACTGAATTTTCTGTGCGAACATACGAGGTTCGTATCGAAAAGGGATCGCGGCTGGCGAAAATGGCATGACGCCGACCGCGGCGTGAGCTGCCGTGGCATTTTGTTATACATGGAAATTCATTATCTAATTTCGCTGTAATTCAATATACATTGGCACTTACCTAATGGTGGCGATTCGGCGATCCGGTCCCAGGGACTCCCTTGTTTGCTCTGGCTCCGGAATCCGCGATATTAATATTCAGCAGCACACCGATCCCGCCACTTTTTTGGAGCACTGACGATACGACGACTTATATAAACGCTATCACTTTTCTCATGAATTTCTATTCACTTCACTGTAACACTCCACTTCCTACACTGAACACATAACACACACATAACTTGCACAAACCACTAGCCACCGCTTTTGATTTTATTCACAAAACTTGAAGATTCGTGAACAAAAGGGAGAGCGGTCACGGACAATAACAACGATCATGACGCCGCCGAAGCGTCGACTGTTTTGACCTTGTCCAATGATTCGCCTCGCAATATACGGCGCTAGTCAAAATAGCCTAATAAAACGTTTCTGTATCGATAAAAATGTCCCGAAACGTCGATATTTCTCCGGCATGTTTAAAAAATAATTGAATAACTATTTTTAAGTGAGTTTTGTCCTTGAAAACTACAGGAAATAATAAGTTCGTGCAAAGATCGCGTAGTCGTCGCCGGTCGTTCCTTCCCGCCAAAACGTCTTTCACATTGTTTACAACTCAGAGGTCACTTCCGGCACACTGTTTTTTTTTTCACATCCCTCGTGATCAAAGTGACCAATCGTGATTTCGTTCGTTTCAAGGTCGAAATGGGAAAGCTGGAAGTGAGAACACTGGCAAAGGAGCGTCGAACGTCGATAAGTCCGATAAGGCGTAGCAAGAACCGTTCGGGAATAATCGAATCGAGTGTGAAGATTTGTGGGGAATGTGGAGAGGAATATTGTTTCGGAGAATCGTGCGGTGACATAGCGTACGAGTCGTTTACCCGAGTGGCTTTGATAGTGCAGCAGCCAAAAGTTAAAGTGTCAGCGGACACGGCGTCGATAATTGCAGGTATGAACGGGGGGAAGCGTAAGAAAAAGAAAAAGGGAAAACGCGTCAAGATTAGTTTGACTGCAAAGAAAACTTCGCGCAGCGTCGTTCGTCGAAAAAGCACAAAAACCTCAAAAAAGATCGTAACCTCAAAGGAAAATGAAGACGAGGAAGGAACTCGAGCGAAAAAGTTCAAGCGAAAGTGCAGCAAATATTCAAAAAAAAGTTCTCACTTGCCGAAATAATTCTCGAACCTTCACATTTTCGACATAAAATAGAAGACGAAAATCATTCCAAAAAACATCGATTCGATATTTCAATTTTCTACATTTTGTTATTTTATATTCTCTCTGCAGCCTAAATTGTAAACGCTACAAATATAACTTCGAAAAATAATACAAAATATGAAATGAAAAATATTTAAGATATCGATATATTTGCTCTCGTGTACAAATTGCCTACACACGAGTAGTGTGCTCGATGACAGAGACAAACAGAGAATAAAATCGGCACAACCATGCGCTGGAAAAAGTATATAATGTATATAATAAATACGAAGTCTTTATTAATTCTGTTGTAACCCTCAATCTTGATCCTCTCACCCCTCCCTGTGTACGAAGCCCGGACAAATGCATTGTCATCTCGTTTACAATGGGAAACGAGAAACCTGCGTTTTTTCTCCGCAAGTTCAACCAAAAATTCGGGAGATGCTTGTTTATCAGCAGCGAAAATATTTTCTGTACGAATGGCGTGTTCGTATGAGCCCAAATGGCGTAATTGGCAGTGGAAAAATGGGCGCCGTGTGATTAACGAAAAAACAAACGTCAATGAAACGATAATTGAAAGAAAAACGGATGTTTTTTCAGCATTTTTTGCATTTCGTTATCTGTTTATTTTTTCATAATAAATCTTCACAGTTGTTGTTCACAATAATTAAGAATATTCGAAAACATGATTTTTTATGAAGTTTTATCGTTTTTTTGTTCTTTTGCCAGCTGATGAATAATTGTATTTCATTATTTCGGTCCTTGAACGATCTTCATCATTTTCATTCAATTTTGTGTCTTCTGTTCATTTTTTTTCGTTTTTTTTACGGATGGAATCCAATCACACCAATAAGACGATAATATTAACGATTACAATTATGTACAAATGTAAGTTATTCAAAATATGCATATTTCTTCTCTTTCTTTTTCTTTCTCCCTTTCGGTTTCTCCTCCCTTTGCTTTCACCATTTTTGTATTATAATTTACAATCCCTACGGACTCGCAGCCGAAATGAGGAAACTCTCGTTACTTTTGAGAAAATAAATACGTTGTTTTTTGTCGCTCATTGATTATTAACGATTGTCAATTCTTTTGACGGAATTGTGTGTGTGTTTTATCTTGGAAATACATTTTTCTCGTTGCGCTTATTTATGGTTAAGGATTGATTAGGTGGGAAATTCTTTTCCGAAAATAACGACGAGCCCCTCATTTTGACAACGATCGATAGTATTTCCTCCCTCTCCCTGTTTGCGGATCAATTATCGAATCACCGGTAACTTTCTTACAAAAAATATATTTTTGTTGTTGTTTTTACCGAAATATTATCGGAATTTAGTCAGCAAACTTTTTACCCTTTCTCGTTGTTGGTTCGTATTTTTTTGTTCGTTTGTTTGTTTCTTTCTTTAAGTACAATCATTCTCAATAACAACTTGTCGTTTGGCATTTATTGTAACTTTTTTTTGGCATTCGGTTCATTCTGGAAAAACAATCGAGCGCAATGAAAATTTTCAAACGGAAAAAAATTTGGACAAACGTCGTTTTATTTTTTTTAAGAAACCAATTCGTCTTTTATCTTTTTCAAAAATATTTTTCTTACAATTTTGCGGTGAAAAAAACGAGGATTATTGTTATTGCGCAATAACTAGGAGATTCAACGGGCAAGGGTCGTTTTGGCACAGTCAGTGAGACAATTAGCACAGGGAAAAAAGAAAAAAATATTGCGAACTTGCTTTTTTCATATTTTTCTTCATTCGCAGTGTGAAAAATTCATAAATGCGAAACCTCGAAAGCACGGAAAATGTTTTTTGGTTAATTCGTTGGTGCGCCAGGACTTCGTTTTCGAGTTATCACATTTTTTCGCCTTCTGAGTGAATGATGAACGTTTCGTTCGCTATTCAAAAGGATGCTTCGTCGAGGAAATTCCCATTCACAAATCATCGATTTCGCGTTTATCCTTAATTTTAATATTTCTCGAGATTTCATTTCGCCATCGACATCGTATGCAAGCAAGAAATCGCGAAGAGAACGAGAGAACGAGAACCGGCGAAAAATATAAGAAAATAATGTTTATTGGATTTTTTAGCGTTGAAGACGTTTTTGATATTTTTTTGACACTTTGACGATTCTCTGCGCGTACCAAAGTTTCGATTCTGGTTGGAAGAAGAAAATGAATCTTTTTCCGATTGGCGATCGATGGCGACTCATACAGAACCAACTTAGTAAGGGGGAGGGGAGGAAAAACCAGCGAGTCGCGACGAAAAAAAAGTGGATTACAATAAAAGTTGGACGTGCCACATCCACTCGGTTTTACTGTACAGTTTTGTCTTTCATCTCGATTCTCCAGGGCTCATTCGTATCATTATGATTGGAGTTTTTGAGGCGATAATCCTCGGAGCAAAAAAGAAAGATGACGATATTTGAATTTATCTAGAGAAAAAATATGTTCTACGCTATTTCATTGATTTTTTTTTATGCGATTTCGCATCGCGAAAGCTGCAGACTGAGCAAAAAAAAGAAAATTCGCTCGACTCGTTTGAAATTTTCTGCAAATTTCAAGTTGCATGTCTTAAGCTTTTCGTCGAACTTATTCTCACGAACAAATGTGATGTGTACTCTACAATCTCTACAGGCCAAAGACTTGACCCAATTGTCATTTTTCTTTTCTTCCTGTCTGTGTGTGTTTTTTCTTCTTTTTCGTATGTATATATATATATATTTATATTTATATTTATGTACAAGGAAATCGAATTATCACTCTTCGACCAGCGTTCTCGTCAGCTTAAGACATACACACGCACTTTTATCCACAACACACACTCTCACACATGCGTCCAGACACATTTGACTAAAGCGACCGACGAATCGACGTCTCTGTCGTTTGAATCGAAGCTCCGTTTCTGTCGTCTGTTCAACTTCGATTTCCCATACCGAGGAACAATTCCTTATTGGTTTCTTTGCTTCATTCTTTCCCTATTTTCTTAATCCTCTTTTGTCAATCTTCGTTACTTCTTTCTCTTTCGAATCATCAATTATTCTCAATTGTCCTTTCGCGCCTTCTTTTTACTCTTTTTCTGTGGCTTCGCTTCCGTCCAGACGTCTGCAAAACAAAATTTACACGTTTTCGAAACATTTTTAATAATTTTTGGTGATTTTTATGATTCGTGAAACTCGGCGATTCAATTCGTCGAGACGCTGGAGACGCAAAATTTGAAGAATTAAACGTCAGAAACATGCCAAAACTTTTTTTGAATTTTTTGGTTTGTTAAGATATCAAAGGTTTTCATATTCACCTCCCAATTCGTCGAAGGCCGGAGCATTTTTGTCCTCCGTTTCTGCGGATTTAGTTGTTGCTTCAACAGGCTCAGCCTTTTTCTTCGTTTCCTCGGATTTCTTTGAGGAAACCTTCTCCACAGGTTTTTTTTCGATCACCGGAGCCGGCGACGAGGGAGTGACCTTATCACTCTCGCTGACTTTCTTTGATTTCTTGGATTTTGCCTTCTTTTCCTCCTTCTCAACTTTTTCTACTTTCTCGATCTAAAAATAAAACATTCATCATTTTCGAATTAGCAATTTATTTGAATTATCGTAGAAATCAATTTTTCCCTTAGATTTTGCTTGCAGATAATCTATCGGATTTTTTTTTCAGTCGTAAATTTATTTGCGACAATTCGATTTTTCCACATTCTTATGAATGAATTTCCTTACCTTTGCAACTTCAGTCTTTTTGATCTCATGGTTGTTCTCCACGCTAACAACTTCTTCGACGACGATTGGCTCCAGCACGACGTCCTTCAGGTTCTTCTCTTTCAATTCCTTGTTCTCAGTTTCTTTAGCAACTTTGTCCTTGATCTCAATTTTTTCATTGTCTTTGTCCCTCACGACTTTCTCGTTTATCAACTGGTCAGACTTCTTGTTTTTCTTGCTCTTCTTTGAGGGAGATGGCTCGTCTTCCTTCTTCTTGTTCTTCTTGTCCTTTCGGGAGTACGCCGGTTCCCAGTCTCCTGTCGATTTGTCAAGAGAGAATGAGTAAAATATATTCGCATAGCCTTCCAGCGTTGTTATGAGAGAATGTAGAAAAAACTTACCGTCGTCAAAGTCCAAAGGCTTCTCTAGAACAAGATTTTTCTGATTCTTCTTATTCTTGGTTTGTTCGACTTTGTTCTCCTTGCCGGATTTGCTCGTTTGGTTCTTGTCCTTCTTGGGGACTGCCGCTTTGTTTTCATCTTGTTTACGTTCTTTCAATTTGCCTTCTGTTTCCTCGCTATTTTTGGCAACAGATTTCTTCGCCGGTTCGGCTTTGGCCGACGATACTTTTTTGGCAGGGCTGGATTTTTCACTCGTTACTTGGGCGTTGGCCGATCTCTGAGAATTACAACAATCGTCAACCTCAAAATGAATTATTAACAGCCGGCGGTTTATTTGTCTATCATCATAGCTTTCCTGTATTTTTCTTCAATTTTTTACCATTTATTGCCAACAAATTTTTGTTCTGTTTGCTTTTGAAGGAAAAAAACTATGAAATAATTCATAAGGAGAAATTATTCTCCAACAATGGCTCGAAAAAGATATTTTCCATTTGATTTTTCCCTTTTTCGATATGAAACGAAATTTCACACGTTTTTTTTAACGATTTTCTATTTTTTTGTATTTGAACATGCCAAGAATAATTCTTGCCGACAGAAACATCGAAAAATTCGGACATTTAATTTTTGGGACTTTTGGCAACGTAGTAAAGAGAAAATCATAATAAGGTAATCGCGAATCTGTTTTGCCGATGAAATGTATGTAGCAAGTGTCAATTCCATGTGTGTTACGTCATTTGGCGAGTAATTTCCCCCTTGATAGTTTGGAAGCGTGGAACGCGAGCGCCCCCATGAGCGCGAAGCACAGCTGATTATCGACTCCGTGTGTGTGTTTATATGAGGGAATCGAGAGCGCGAGTTAACCATATGGCAAAGCTTTTTTCCAAGTAATACATCATTTCAGGATTTAAAAAAATGAAGTAAACGGGGATGCTTATGGGAAACAAAAAACGGAATATTTCAGATATTCCTTTCCCCTTAATGGACGCAGATCAATCGATTGTGGTTACTGATAAACGAGATTTCACTGGCTAATGCGAAGAGTCGTTGATGAGGGAAAAGTTACATGGTCGGTAAAGAAAGAGAATGCGGGTTCCTTACCTTTTCTTTGATCTTGCCGCTTCGTTTCTTGCCACTTTGTTTCCGGTCCACGTCGTTCAACGTCGACAGCTGTGCAAAAGGTGGTTGCTCAGCATTTTTGAAACCAAACGCGTAAACGATAATCGCGCATAATATGACGATACCAACGGGTATGGCATATTGGAATTGTTGCAGCAACAGGCTCACGTCCATTCTTGACAGAGACTCTAATGTTTTTCGTACAGTTTTTCTTTTTTTCGTAACTCTCGCACTGGAGCGTCCGCGAACAAAGTTTTTGAGGTTCAGTGGCGCGGCCGAGGTGTAAACGTCGCGGATTCAGAGAAAGAGAGGGAGAGAGAGAGCGAGCAAGCTGCTCGAATCGACACAAGTACAAAAATTACAATGCACGCGAGTTGTTCTCTTTCTGAAGAGCAGAAAAGTCTGATCTCGTCGGGTATACAACGATGCACGGAGGACTAACGGGAAAATAAACTTTCAAGACTACACGAGACCAAGCGTGTTGTGGCAGTTTTCGAGAATACGGGCTACAATCTCACGATTAGAACAAGAGTCGGGTGGGGGTGAATAAGATACAACTCTCAAAGTGAGACAGAACATGCCTTGAAAAACACGACTTCACACCTGGCGGCAAATACTCTAACTAAAACAGTGCCAGGCGGGCGCCGACCCCGGCTGACGCGGCTGCTGCTGACACAACGTAACAACTACGCTAGTCATTCGATGCTTTGACAAACTCGATAAACCTTACGACTTTCCGGTTCCTTCAGGGCTTCAAATATTCGATATTCCATTATTTCAATAAAAATAAATATAAAAAAGTGAATTTTATCATCTCGTTCCGCTTAGTCGTTAAATAATCGAATTAAAATTCATTTTTTTTCATTCAATCCATATTTTCGACAAAAAACAAATAACGCGACATTGACGTCTGAGTTCAACAGTCAAGATTTCGGAAGTGGCTAAAGTTGACTCGCGATCCGATTGGCATATCCCAAGAGCGTTCGATCGGAAGAAATTAATGATCTCACATTAATTTCTTACAAACAATTCTCCGTATACACACCGGCTTGCCCGAAAATATTCGAAACATAAAAAAAAAAAAAATAAAATCATCTTTTTCAGTTTCAGAAAATCGTAAAAAAGAAATAAAAAAATCAATAAATGATTGGTGCGTCACACATAAAGAAATACAAACCTAATTTTGTTTTATTTCCGGCAAATGTACACTATTTACATTAAAAACAATTATTTTTCCTCAATAACGAAAATAAAAACTGAAACAGAAGGTCAGTTAGCTTTTGGCAGCTTTTGCAAATTGGACGACCATGGGTTTGTCCTTGAGAATAAAACCGTTGGTTTCGTTCAATGCAAGCTGAGCTTGGCCAACATTTTGCAAAGTAACAAAAGCCTGACCTTTCATTCGTCCTTCTTGCATCAAACGAACGTCGTATCTGTAAAGAAGTAAAATTGATTATTCAAGAAATCAAAATCAAAATAATTCCCAGAAAACGATCAAAACCGAGATTTTCTGATCGACTTACTGAGACTCAGAGTTGTCAAGCCTTTCGTTTACGTAACGTCGATAAATGAAATGTAAATCCTTGGCTTCCACTTGCTTCGATAGATTCTTTATGTACAGACGACAGGAAGGTTTCCCAGCATGATAATTTTTAAATACCGGAAGTAATCTTTGATCTGAAAATATAAATCATTAAAATGAATAAAATAAATAAGAAATAATAAAATGATAATAAAATAATTCAAAAATGAATAAAAAATAATACAAAAAGTAATAATAATAATAATAATTTACCATTGCTGGATATTTTATTGGCTTCCAATTCTTCGGTAGTAATGCAATCTCTTTCGGTTTCTTTATCCGCCGTTTTACGTTCGCCATCTTCACCCTCTGCTTCATTTTTCTTGGTGGGAAAGATCAGCCCGAATCCTCCCTCCATTTCGTCGGATTTGTTTTCTTCTCCTTCCAGAATTCTGACTTCGATGTCCAGTTTCTCGATCGGTTTCAAGTCAATCTTTTTTGGTTTATTATCCGCACGTTGCACCGACTCGAACATATCTTCCGGCCTTATGACTTTGCTCGTTGTACTCGTGCTGGTGAGATTCTGTTTGGCTTTGTTTGGATTCGTGAATTTAGGGATTTTCATACGTTTCTTGGGCTGTGGCTTCGTGCGCTTCGGCGCAACGTTCGCCAATGGGTTCGCGTTGCTGTCTCCGTCCGACTCGATCTCGGATTCCTCATCATCATCATCCTCCTCCTCCTCCTCCTCCTCCTCCTCTCCTTCTAGAGACATCCTGTCGTTACTGTCCTCACCTACACGACCCAATATGTTACGGTATTTCTCTATTTCGTAAGCCTCTTTCAGCATCGGGAATTCTTCCTCCAGCTCTTCAAACGGAGGCGGAAGATTCATTTTATTCATCAAATGCAAAACCTGCAAAATGTTTAGCAACATTTTTCATGAATATTTTTCATGCAAGGGGCAAATTTTCAGAACAATTCTGGCATTGCGGGCAAATCTCTAAAACTCATTGCAAAGTTCAACGTCACAAACCTGTGTATAAAATGCAGGCTCCTTAATGAGCTGTATCGCTATCCTGAGGAGTGTATTTTTAGTCGGCAAGGAATATCGATACCACACATTGGGATGGGGAGGTTGAGTGAAAATTTCATTGCTGGTCCATCCGTTCAGCTTCTTTAGAAAAGCTTGGAAATGTTTGCCGTCGAAAGTTTCTTTATCTTCAGTCTTTTGGTTGCTTTCTAGTGGTTTGTTGTCCGTCTCGCTGTCTGAGGTTTCTTCGGCAAGGGACTTTTTGGCAAACTCTATGGACAAATATTGGCCTTTGATTTCCAATTGATGCAACTGGAGGAAAGCATCTGTTGCGGATTCTTTGGAAGGAAATTTGACAAAGGTTGTTGAATACGTGCTGGAACGTCGTATCGTTTTGGTTTTTATCGCCCCATATTTTTTGAATAATTCGTCACGTCTTTCGTCGGACAAATGCGGCGGCAAATGCAAGACTCTGAGAGTATCAGAAACCTGCAAAAAAAACATTGGGTTTCTAATTTGCAATGACCTTGAAAAAGCCTCTGAGTGTTGGATCCTGAAACGGTCAAAAGCAAGGTCGCAACTTTTGCAGAAACATCTAGTTTTTTGATTTTTCCGTAATTTGTGACAATTCTTGGAATCAACTTGAAAGAATGTCGATGAAAAATGACCAGACAGTTTTAGGAATGTTGGAAAAAATACACGATCACGTCACAACACGAAATAAATTGTTATTCGATTACTCATCGAGTCCGTTTTCGAATAAACAACATCGATATTATTAGGATTGCACATATTTGGCCATGACGTTGTAGGGGTATATGGTTTTTTTTTCGAACTACTAATTAATGGACAAAAATTAAGTTTGGGTATCGAAAAGTTGCAGAAAAATGATCTGCGCAGCTACGAATTTGCTTACGAACATTATTTTCGAGGTTATGTGCGTTCGCAATGACTTATAAACGTTTACTTACCATTCTAAACGCGATGTTGCGTTCGCCCAAGTTGCAAAATAATGAAAAATCACTTATTTTCACGCATGCGATTGTTTTTTACTCGAGCAACGATGATTTAGAGCGATGATTGAGAAAAAAAACAAAACTGATCTCACTGTTTGTGACACAAAAACAATCTCTGAGAATTCGAATGCAGCGCGATGTCTACGACGCATGAACTAACTTCTGCGTCTGCAATATTTCTCTACTTGCTTCGCATGATGAGATATGAGAGCGAAAGAGAAAGGGTGATATAACTACGCCCCGCTACCATAGCAACCGTTTACCCGAAGGCACTACTTTCGGAAGCTCGGACTTTTTTTTCTGTTTCTCTTTTCCATCCAACATCCGTCGCGCGAGCAACCGGCAAATCCGAAATCTCTTCGGCAACTACTTTCCTGTACTCGGCACGAATTTCCTTCCCGAGTAAGCCCGAAATTTCAGTGTTTCTTTCACCAGTCTTATCGCTTATTCTCTGCTCGGTGATTGAAGAGATACACTGTGAAAAATCGCAGTTGGCTTATCGATAACGCCGCTCTCTCTGTTATTGATCACTTTCGCCGACAAAACCGATCCTCTCCCCTCGTCCGCCTTCCGACCACCGTTTAACGCTGATCGGACAATCCCGCCGCTTTCCTGACGAATTCTCTCGTGTGACAATACCAAAATTTTGCCGGAAAGAGGAACAACGTAATAATGTAAGTACGCAGTGACGTCTCTCCATTATTTCATCAAAATAAACTCTGATTCTGATACTACTTAATTTTGCAAACTAATTTACAATCGTTCGTTTCGTTTGTTCAATAAGGAACGGCCATTTTCACTATTTTACCCGACCCCAATACCTATAACTTAGCCTTCTCGCAATCAATACCGGCCATTTGTTTTTAATTCTCTACGACTAATTTCTATTTTTCAGTTTCTATATTTCGCAATTTTTCATCAACGAACTAAAGCCTTGAAATTCGATGTATTTGAGAATCAAAAACCTTTTATATTTTTCATCAATTGGGCTTTTTGTGATTATTGTTCAATTTCTTTTTGATAATTTTTTGACAAATTCATCGAGCTGGAAAACTGTTTCTCACTGATTGTTTTTTTTTCGCATAACAATCAAGGTCATGGATCAATTGATCTGAGCCGCCCATAAAAGCAAAAGAGATTTCTGGAAATTCCCAAAGTTAAAATTCCCGACACCGTTTGTCTGATCAACACAACAAAAGATCGAACCTATTTTTGCCATTTTTTCGCGTAAGCTCGAACTTTCGTGATTCCGCCCGGCCGAACATTGCCAAAAAATTCATTTTCGGAAATCCGATGTATTTTTTTTATTGCACTGTCAAATGAATTCCGTACAGATTGCTTAGCAGGCTAAAATTTTTCTTAAGACCAAGACACTTGAATGCCGGATTTTTTTTCCGTTGTTTTAAAATTGTAATAACGAATTTTTTCAGCCCTGCGTCTATTTCTTTCAGTCACTTTCCCTCTACTCCTCCGTTGGGAAAATTCCTTAAAATGATGACAGCCAAGTCCATTTTGTTATTATTTTATTTTCTGAAGGCGCATGGACTTTTGATTCCTTTTATGCGAGTCACTGATTATTTAAAATGTGAGAAAGCCGCTACTTTAAAATTTGCAATAAAAATCCATCCAAGGATTCATATTTGTTTGGACCATTTTTAGTTCAGCTCGATTTGCAAAGAAATGTTTTGTACAGGTTCAACAGAGACAGAGATCACAGCAGATCGAGGAGAGGAGGAAACGGCAGGAACGGTCATTCCGGAGGAGGAGACGGACACGGCAGATTCAACAACAGGGATTCTAGTAACGGACCTCGAGGGGGAGGTTCCAAAGGAAAACAGCATGGAAGTTCGTTGAAAAAACTTCATTGGGACACGAGAGCCTTGGAGCCGATAAAAAAAGATTTTTACATTGAACATCCAGCAGTCAGGAACAGGTATTTGCATGAAAACCCAAAATCCCATCATTTGTGGCTCGTAGAAATGAAGAATTTTCTCGCAAAAAAGATGCGTTAGAAATATTTAAGGCAAACTGAAAAAAAAATGACAAAATATGAAAAATACTGAAATTATTCCGAATTTTTGATAAAAGAATTGGACCATTTTGGAAAAGAAACTAGAAATAAAAATAATAAAATTCTGTCACTATTGGATTGAGCAAAAATGGATAAATAGCTAATTATTTTTGTGTGAAATTGAACAGGACGCCAGAAGAAATAAACCAGTTTCGTGAAGCAGCGGAAATAACAGTCAAAGGGGAGAATGTACCGAATCCTATTCAGTTCTTTGAAGAGGGAAATTTTCCTCCTTACGTTATGAACGGTATAAGAAACCAGGGTTACTCTCAGCCCACAGCAATTCAAGCTCAAGGTTGGCCTATTGCTCTCAGTGGCAAGGATCTCGTTGCTATCGCACAAACAGGCTCTGGCAAGACATTGGGGGTGAGTGTTGTCTCACGTTTTTTATATGATTCGAAATTTTGTCATGTTTTTCGGTCGATTCAATCGCCAAATTGAAGCGGAGATTTTTTTTAGCTTTTCGTAATCCTCGCACATTTTATTTTTGCAACTCCTCGTATTTTCGTTCAATAATAATAAAAAATTATTATTATTTTTGGTTCCATTTAGTACATTTTGCCGGCAATAATGCACATAATTAATCAACCACGTTTGAATCCGGGCGACGGTCCGATGGCATTGATATTAGCGCCGACCCGTGAGTTGGCTCAGCAGATTCAAGAGGTGGCAAATTGTTTCGGTGAATCGTCCGTCCGTAATACGTGTATTTTCGGTGGTGCCCCGAAAGGTCCGCAATCGCAAGATTTGGAAAGTGGTGTTGAAATTTGTATAGCAACGCCGGGACGTTTGATTGATTTTCTGGAGCGAGGCACGACGAATTTGCGAAAATGTACGTATCTCGTGCTCGACGAGGCTGATCGTATGCTCGACATGGGTTTCGAGCCTCAAATACGAAAAATAATCGAGCAGATTCGCCCTGACCGTCAAGTTTTGATGTGGTCAGCGACTTGGCCAAAAGAAGTTCGAACTCTGGCTGAAGATTTCCTCACCAATTACACGCACTTGAATATCGGATCTCTTACTCTTTCGGCCAACCATAATATCCTCCAGATCGTCGACGTCTGTCAAGAGTACGAAAAAGACACAAAGCTGCACAGATTGCTGCAGGAAATCGGCGGCGAAAAGGAAAACAAAACCATCATCTTCGTCGAAACTAAACGCAAAGTCGACGACATTACTCGCAATATTCGACGCGACGGTTGGCAAGCTCTCAGTATTCATGGCGATAAGAACCAACAAGAACGCGATCACGTGCTCCAGGAATTCCGCAGCGGCAGAGCGCCCATTCTCGTTGCCACTGACGTCGCCGCCCGAGGATTGGGTAAATATCAATATCCCTCCGTTTTTTTTTCTTCATTTTTTTTTATAAGTACTCGAGGTTTTTTTTCAATGTTTTTGAAATTTGCATCTTTCGACCCAATAATATGCGTGAAATACGGAAAATTCACTTTTCGTAGCGTGTGTCTAGCGAAAATTCTTTCATTTTATTCAAATGATGCAAAGTTCAAAATGAAGGCCTCTCACGGGAATAAAACATAAATCGTCGATCGAAGGAGCACTGCAAATTGTTCCAACAGTAATTATTTATCGATTTAGCGATCGAAACATCGCAATATCTCAAAATTTGCGTCATTCCTTCGAAAAAAAGGATAAGTCAATGATTAATCGTTCAACTCGAAAGAAACCATGTTATACTTTGGGAATTCTCATGGTGAGAAGCGAAAATAGTTTGTGAATAATGAATACGGAATTTTCTTGAATCTCGATGAAGAAATATGGAAAAAAATAGAATAATGAACGATTTGAAAAAGAAAACACGTGTCCATAATCGTCGTCACAGCTGGGAATCGGCAACACTTATTGGAATTAGCCAGTGATGCGTTTTGGAGTTAAAAAATGAAAATAAAAAGTAAATATTTGGCATACAAGCCGAGCAGCCTGCGTGTACGTAGCAAAAAAGTCGTGTGTGTATTTTTGTTTTCGATTTGTTGATAATCGAGGAGAAATGTATAGTTAACATCACACCATAGCTACTCGCTAAGTCTGTCTGGTTTTTCTTCTTTGTTTTCAGAGGCACAGAGGTCCTCCCTAAAACAGCGCAGTGTACTGCCAGTATTGGGCAGACACAGTGACTTTTATTTCACATTTTTTCTCATCATTTGATGTTCCAATGAAAAGATATTGGATAAATAATTATTCTCATGCTCGTTTCATCAACAAGTATTGCGAACTATCTAAATGATGAACATTTTTGTTTATCGTTACGAAACTTCGTTCGATCTAACTTTCCAATCGACCTCTGAGATTCTGTTGCATCTGATGCCTCTAAATTTTCACGACAATAATGAAACATATTTTGTTTGAAAATGTTTAACACTTTCGATCGCACCAAACATTTCGTTCGATAATTATTCCAGTCCTGGGCCATTGCGCAACAATATGACAAAATTCAATGTCTCTTTGACCTTGACGAACATTTATTTTCTGTAATAAAAATTCCGAAATCTTGTGAGAGCAAATTTGTCGAAATTTTGATCAAGATTTTATCTGAATTCCGGCAATTCGTTTTCAAGATAAAAAAATGATTGGCTTTCCGTTAAGTGTTTGTCATTTTGGTAAGAAGCGGAACTCTGACCGAGTGAAATGTTTGCTTGTGAAAATGTGTATTGAGCATTCTTAAAAGAAGAAAAAAGTAAGAGAAAATGCACTCGGGCCTAAACCCTAAAAATGCTGCCTTTGTCCCTGCGTTCCCAGACACTACCGCTGTGTCTGTCTAATCCATAGGCCGGTCACGATTATTCCATATGAAAAATCGTCATGTATGTCTTCTCTGAGTCCGAAAGGTGGGTGACATGGAAAACCAAAAAACAAACAAAAAAACAAAACGAAATTCATCGAAAAACAAACTGAATTCTGCAAAGTTCCCTTTTGTTATTCGCTTCGGAAGATTCGAGTGGGCGGCTTATTTTTTCATTCGCTTTTTCAAATACGTATCAACATTTTTTAATGAATTTTGGTTGATCAGCTTTTTAGACACTCAATTAAAAGTCTTTCTTCATCTTTTTCCTAACCATTTGTCCGAAACAGGGAAAATTGTATTCTTTATCTTTTCACAGATGTCGACGACGTCAAGTACGTCATTAATTTTGATTATCCGTCCTCCTCCGAAGACTACATCCATCGTATCGGACGCACCGGTCGGAGACGTCAAACTGGAACGGCCTACGCTTTCTTTACCACTCATAATATGAAACACGCCAATGATCTAATCGAGGTGCTTCGAGAGGCTGGGCAAACCATCAATCCTCGACTCAGCGAGATGGCGGAATTGGCAAAGTCTGGAAATTTCGCTGGACGAAGTAAATACCTTTTTATTTTTATTCGTAACCATTATGCCGAGCAAAAATCGTGTAAATCGTAATTTTCGAGTGTCCAAAGAATCTCAAAAATTCGACACGTAATTTTTTTGCTACATTTGTTTTTTGGACAAATATTGACGCACGCGATTCGATTAAATTTTGAATGGAAATAGGTGGACGGCGCTTTGGTAACTCGTCGGGCTCGGACCGGGGTCCAGGAGCTCGAGGCTCTAGTGGTGGACGTGGAAACCCTGGCCGTGGCCGTGGAGGCGGAGGTGGTCGAGGAGGAGGAGGATCTTATCATTCCGGATCGAATAATTTTTCGAACTGCGATTACAACGGTTATTCCTCCGGAAAGCCATCCGGTGGTTCCGGTTACAATTACAACCAGCGTAACAGCGGAAATCAGAGTTACGGAGGTGGCGGAGATTCCTACGGAAACGGTGGTTACCAGTACCGAGGATCCGCTTACTAAACAAAGTCGAGAAACCAAAGAAAGAAAAAGAGATAAAAATTCTCCGGAAGGAATTTTACTTTTTTTCGTGATGAACGTGAACGTAGACTGATTGTACGAGATCGTACCCCAAAGTCCCTTCGTTTTTTAACGAGTTAGAGATATTGTTTTTTAGACACGATCCTCCACGATCGCGATTTATCGATAGATGAGATTTTGACGACATACGAGAGAGAGAGAGAGAGAGAGAGAGAGAGAGAGAGAGAGAGAGAGAGAGAGAGAGAGAGAGAAAAAAGGAGGAAGCGTATAAAGTGACAGAATTCAGCGATTATCAGGAATTGTCATTCCAAATGGCGAAACTAAAAAGACAAAAACGCTGGACCAACATTGTTGATTCGTTTTGATTAATCCGTCGCTAAATTTGACAAAAAATGTTCACAATGTCTCTCTTCCTCGTGCACAATATGTTCCTATGTTTTTTTTTCTTTTATAGATGTGATACTACGTTTATTTTTCTTTTTTTCTGATATTGTGACGTTATCAGTGTTGCATTATTTTTTGTTTCTTTTTTTTTTTTTTTTCGGGCCACGATAAATCTGCGTGCTAGATATATCGTTTGACAAAAAGCCCTCTAACGCGAATTACTAAAATATATAATCTGTGATCTCAATGACTAAATGGAAAAGAGTTAAGTACTCGTTAAGTATTTCGTAGTTATGATAAGTTTATCTTGTAATTCGAAAACTACAGCATAACAAAGAAATAAACAGTTTATGTTCTTGTTTTCTTGCAGAAGAATTTTACGCTTTCTGTTGCTCAATTTTCGTCCAAGTCTGTTTTCCATTTTGCTCGATTTTCAGGAGGGATTTTCAGTCGTTGATAAATCGACTTGACCCACAAAAATCCCGATAGTTTTAGCTTGAGCGTGGAAGGAACATTGAGAAGTTTTCAAATTTGGCGCCTTTTTTACCGGCCGCTGCTCGCTTTTCCTGTCCCAAATCTTACGAAAATTAATCCATAGTTGCGTTTGATTCGCGAGAGTAATTAAAAGAGTTCGACAATAGTAGCAAAAGTGAAATCCAGTGCACAGATGTTTGATGGAGATCGGCAAAAACCGTAGAAAAGTTGTTCAAAGTTCTATGGTTATCGGTGGATGCATGGAACTATTTTACAACGGCGGCGGCGCTGCAATAAGTGTCGCGTTTTTCGCGTCCGCCATTGACGCTGTTTCCATCAGCAAAGTAGTTTTCGCGGCGGTTCAGAAAAAGCTTTCCGTACATCTTTCATACTTCGTTTCGATTGAAGGACACAAACAACGGATTACGGGTCGTCGACATAATCTTCACATCAAATTTCGTCGAATCTGTGGATAAAATATGTGAGTTTTACGCATTTCATTCTTTAAATATTCGCAAAGGCTTTCTCGTTCGGTCTCGTACATGGAATCTGCGCTCTCGATCTATCAGTCGTTTCCATAAACTATCATTTATTTTTGAGGTTTCGATCTTTCGTTTCAGTTTTTTGTCACAATTCTTTCGCTACGATGTCAATCGTCTTCTAACTTCAGAACGTCTATTGCATTTTTTTCCCCAAGCGAAGTCTCTGTACAGATACATAAAAAGCTCAGATGTGTGTGTAACAATACGTTCCCATATTCGGATATTTGACAGCAGTGATCTCAACAAAAAAAAAAATAATTGTTCCAAAAACTACTTGTCAATACGACATCCAATGAATTTGAATTGAAACGCATTTTTGTCCAACAATTGAATGATTTTTTTTTTCAAGAATGCTCTCAAGGGCAACCGATATAGTCCCAGCAAAAAACATCGAGTTTTCCTCGTTCATTATTACGACCAGAAGTCAGGAATTACTCTTAATTTATAGAATTCATGAAATTTAAGATCGAAATTATTTTAAAAAAATGGCAGTTTGCATTCGATTCTCTTTTTCATGTTTCCATACGATCGTTAGCCTCGATCTCGTGGAACGTGCATAAAAATGAAGGTCAAATGGAACTCGTTCAAGATTTGAAAACGACGAAAATGTATGGATTGAGGGACTAATGCGAATCTTTTAATGAGCAGGTCATTCCGAGACCGTGACCGCAATGACAGACGAGGAGGTGGCGGTGGCGGAGGCGGAGGAGGAAGAGGCGGAAGCGGCAGTCGTTTTGGAGGTGGTCGGGATAGCGGTCCAGGCCGATACGGAGGCAGTAGCGGGGGCGGGCGGGATAGCGCAAGTTTTGGGGGTTCGGCTTTCAAGAATCGTCAACCGGGAGAACGTCTGAGGAAACCGAGATGGGACATGAGTGCGTTGCAGCCGTTCAGGAAGGATTTTTATGTGCCGCATCCCAAAGTCGTTGCTCGGGATCCGCACACGGTGGAGGCTTATCGATCGGACAAGGAGATCACTGTCAAGGGCGATGGGGTACCAGGTCCTGCGGTATATTTCGACGAGGGCGGATTCCCGGATTACGTCATGAGCGAAATCCGCCGGCAGGGTTTCGAAGCGCCGACCGCCATTCAGGCTCAAGGTTGGCCGATTGCTCTGTCTGGACGCGACATGGTTGGCATTGCTCAGACCGGCTCGGGCAAAACTTTGGCTTACATATTACCGGCGATCGTGCACATCAATAATCAGCCACGCTTAAATCGGGGAGACGGCCCAATCGCTCTCGTTCTCGCTCCAACGAGAGAATTGGCCCAACAGATACAACAAGTTGCCGCTGACTTTGGCGTTTCCTCGCAAGTCCGAAACACCTGTATTTTTGGCGGTGCTCCGAAAGGCCCGCAAGCTCGTGACCTTGAACGCGGAGTTGAAATTTGCATCGCGACACCCGGCCGACTGATCGATTTCTTGGAAAGAGGCACGACGAACCTTCGTCGCTGTACTTATCTCGTTCTGGACGAAGCCGATCGCATGCTGGACATGGGCTTTGAGCCCCAGATCCGAAAAATCGTCGAACAGATACGACCCGATCGACAAACGCTCATGTGGTCCGCCACGTGGCCTAAAGAAGTCCGTAACTTGGCCGAAGAATTCCTCACCGATTACATCCAAATCAACGTCGGCTCCCTACAACTCGCTGCCAATCATAATATCCTACAGATCGTCGATGTCTGCGAAGAGTACGAAAAAGAAGGAAAACTCATGAAACTCCTCGAAGAAATTTCTAACGAACCTGAAAACAAAACTATCATCTTTGTCGAGACCAAAAGAAAGGTTGACGACATCACCAGAGCCATCAATCGATACGGTTGGCAAGCTATTGGTATTCATGGCGACAAAAGTCAGCAGGAACGTGATTACGTTCTCAATCGTGAGTAACAGATTTCTTTCACACTTTTTTCCTCCTCCCACAACCAGAGTCTGTTGTTCGATAATTTGATCGCAGTTAATCGAATTTTTATCAAAGAAAAATTGACAAATTTATCGTGGAATTATTATTCTGCAATGAAAACAAAATTTTCCGATATTTTTCAGAGTTTCGAAGTAGCAGGTCGGCGATTCTCGTGGCAACGGACGTTGCCGCCCGAGGTTTAGGTAAGAATCGAGAATACGAGGTATTATGATTAAAACGTGATGTAAGGGTCAGGCTGCGATGGTTATTTCACGGTGGTAACAGTCAATATTAATAAAATGTGGCAACGGACGAGACGGCATATGCCAGACTGATTGACGCTGGTGGTGCTCCAAAAAATGAAACAAACCGAAATTGATAAAGAAAATCATTTCAACGTGTTTTCCCGCTTGTCAATGGAAACCGTATAGAAAAAACTTCAATCATGAGTTCGTTCGGTTTTAAGAAAGCAGAAAAAGCTCAACCTTCTAGCTTAAAACCGAACAACTTACTGTTGCGGCGTGAACTTTCAAACTCATCCCTTTTTTGTCTCAACTTTTGTCGAGAAACAATTTGAAAGAAAATGTATGTAAAAAAAAAGATTGAAGGACGTTTCTGGAATAGTTCAGGCGAACATGTCTTCGTTTTCGAGCTGGACAACGAGAGGAAGTATCAAAATTGTCGAAAATTTGATCGAATTTGGCAAAGAAATGATTTTTTCTTCCAAAGGTGTCGTCTCGATCGTCAAGCTCGAAAACGAGGCATCGGTGTTTCAGGTATTTAGACTCAAGGATGTGGTAACCAGGTAAGGTGAACGTGTAAATTGTTTTTTTTTTTTTTTTTTTTTTTTTTTTTTTTTTTTTTTTTTTTTTTTTCTTTTTTTTTTTTTTTTTTTTTTTTTTTTTTTTTTTTTATCTCTCTTTTTCTGTTGTTCTCTCTTTCTGTCGATTTCTTTGTCCTCAGATCGAGACGCAGTCTTGTCAGTCTGGTAGTAACGTGCTGTTCTATGTGTTTTCAGAGGCACATGCGACGGAGTTTTATCAATGATAAGAACTCTGGAGAGAGCTTGCTTTGGAATAAATAATTCAAATGGGGCGTGACTGCTGGTCTCCGCCCCCGATCGCAACAAGCTAACGTTACGCTGTGCCTCGGCCCAACACCCGTGCCACTCGAAAAAAAAATCAAAAGTTAAACAAACAAACAGAAAGAAAAGATAATCAAAAAACAAACGATCAAAACATACGAATAATCACACACTCTCACTCGTACCTGCGTACGTTCCAAAGTATGGAAGCTGTAGAAAAAGAATAATTTGTATCCCCTCATTTTTTCAAACCGCGACAAGATCGACGACGGAAAATCCTAAATCAAGTGCGACGTCGCACTGTTTCCGGTCCCGGTTTCCTCTGCTTCAGTTTTTATCAATCGTGAAAAAATCAAATTCTATTCAATTATTCGGAATTATTTCTCCCAAATCGTCCATTTTAATTGAAAAAAACGTCAAAGAAATCTCGCGAGAACGGAATTTTTCGTAATCACGAAAGATCGATCGGTCAATCGTTTGAAACGTCAAAATATTCCGGGCTATGATTCACCGTTGTTTTTGTTTTTAACGAAAAAAAAAAAAAAATCTTCGCGAAAACTTGGAATTTTTTAAATTTGCGTAAAACCTAAACTTTTTATCGATCGCATTGAAAACTCAAATCGTATGGAGGAAAAAATAATAATGTTCATACTGAATTGAGAACATATGAAAAAAGAAAATGTTTAACAGTTGCCAGCTCGATTTTGGAAATCGAAAGAGAAACCGTGGAATTAAAAAGAAAAACAAACATTTTCATAAGTTAATCGTAATTCGAGGACGTGAGTAAATAAATCGTGACAAGAATCGACTAGAAAGAATAGAAAAAAGACTGGAAGCTGCGGAATTTCGAAGCGGCTGCTCGTCAGCGAAGCAATGGGCCAAAAGAGATGGCTCCGGAGATTTTTCTAAGCGCAGCGATGATCCATACTTTGGTTGCGGGAGAGAAGGGTGTGACAAAACAAAAACAAAACAAAATCTTCTAGCTCTCGCTGCATAAAAAAACAAAAAAGAAAAAAGCGCTCGAGTAAGCGAGACTTCTAATGAGAACCATCTGAGCTCTGATTCCTCTACATTTTCGAAACAAACAAATGTATTTGCATTTCCAGCCTTTGAGAGAGACAGGTAATTACAATGTACGCTTGTACTTTGTGGTTGACTAACTTTTATTTCCATCAGAGTCCTGAAATCAAAATTTCAAGTGAAAACAAAAGCAATTTTCAGAAAATTCATGTTGTGCTTCCAGTTTTCGATTTTTATGAAAAAAGAAAAGAAAAATCGTTGGCTCAAAACACAATAAATCATTTCTGCTGTGAATTTTCGAATAAACGAAAGAACAAAATGTAGAAAAATGTCCTTGCAAGTCAGTAGAACCACAAAGAATCAAGTTGACCGGTCTCCTTTCTCGAAATCTCAAAAATTATTTCCTACAGATGTGGAGGACGTGAAGTTTGTCATTAATCTGGACTACCCTTCAAATTCGGAGGATTATGTCCATCGTATCGGACGTACAGGACGCTCCCAGCGCACTGGAACCGCCTACGCTTTTTTCACGCCTGGAAACGCGCACAAAGCCAACGATCTCATTGAAGTACTTGACGAGGCTAAACAAGTCGTTAATCCAAAGTTGTACGATTTATCGAGAAATCCAGGAGTTTTCAAACGTACGTATTGAACTCACAGCAAATTATATTGATTGTCCTTTAACCTTTAAGAATCTAAAATCACGTTGAAACAAAAACAATAATTTATTCATTCATTCGATCGAAGCTCGAAATAGTTTCGTTATACGTGACAAAAACTTGAATCTTTAATTCTAGGAGGCCGGTACGGTGGACGTAGCGGCGGTGGAGGTGGTTCCCGTGGTTTCGGTGGCCGAGGTGGCTCGCGCGGAGGATCACGCGGTGGTCGTGATATGGGCGATCGTGGCAGATCCGATCGGGGTGGAGATCGTGGCAGCAAATGGGGAAACAGCAATAGTGGTTCGTATTTTTTTTTCAAATAATATTGAACAATCAATTGAACAATATTAACCGTCCGAGTGCACACGCCCTACGAGTGCCTAACGGGTCAATCTGACCCAAGGCGTTTTTTAAATCGTCGTATCCGGTAAATATGCGTTTTTCGTTTTTCTTTATGGCCCCATATTTATTTTTTGACGAAAAACAAAATTAAATGACAAACAGTCGATGACAGAATATAGTTCGGGTCAGAATGACCCAGTGTGTACGCGAAGGGTTCAAAATTAAAAAATCGACTCCCATTATTTACAAAAACACAATACAAAAGAAAAAGACAAAAAAGTTGGGGCTGTTGTGAACCAATGGTGATTATTGTTTAAAGGCGGAATGAGCGGTGGATACAGCGGCGGTGGCGGCAGCAAACCATTCCAACAGAGTAGCTACGGTGGTGGTTCTGGTACCGGAAGTGGTTACGGACAGAATGGTAATTCGTACGGGAGCGGTGGTGGGGGTTACGGACAACGAAACGGATATTGACCCGCTGCTACATAGTAAGAGAGACTCTATGCCAATCAATGTGTAAATTACTAACAACAAGAGAACCGAAAGGAACAACATTTCCAAGGGAGGAAAAAAATGGGATCATGTGCCGAAAACACGTATGAATTAATGAGAGACAACAAAATGGGCAAACGAATGAATCGATGCAATTAGACGAGAATGCTTGAAAAACACTGATTCCCACTCCAACCCATTCTTACACTTTCCCATCCATTCGTCAGTAAGATTATCTTCTTTCCAAAATATTACTCCGCACCTCACCGTTCCCACTTTTATTAAGAAGAACTTGGAATATTAATGACGTCGTTATTGCAAAAAAATCCTAACGAAATGAAAAATATATTTAGCGACTGAGATACATTTATGGAGAAAAAACAAAATATGAGAGTTGTAGTTGTGCAAAAAGAAATAAACAACTGTAAGAAGAAACGAGCCTTTTGTTTGAACAATTTCCAGATTCTTCGAGCCCGCTTGCAAAAAAACAGAGAAAATGGAGCGTTTGGGTTTTTCAGAAAAATCTAAAAGTGAATATTTTTGTTTCTGCATCATGTCCCGGATGTTTATCAAATAAAAAAATGTTGAGTCGTCATTTGTTGATTGCGCTGAGCCTAGACATTGGATAATACTCAAAATGTATAGATTTTCATTTTGAAACATCGAGATCCTTGGAAAATGGACTTGAATTAGAATTTTCTAATTTTTATTCTTTTTTTATTAGTTTACTGTTATCAAGCACACGCGAAGTTTACGATAGTTGCTCGAATTCCAGGCCAGACTAGTGATAAGAATTGAGATGAAGAGGAGCTTTGTAAAGCGAGAAGAAGGGATAAGAAGCGATGGTGTTATTGGTGGAAGAATGATTATCGAAATCGTACGATATATGGTCAGTCTGGCGATTCTCTTTTTTTAGTATCCACGAGGAGATATAACTGGAGAATTAGTCATAACATGCGACAAACAACGTCTACATTTTGCGGAGAAAATGTCATTGATCGTGTCCGTTTTGACTGGCATAATGGATCGATGACTCACTGTCCAATCGACGTGTAGTTGAGGAGCTTTTACTCCAATATAAACACGATCGATCTCGCCATATTTCGGTCATCAATTCGAGAAATAATTCCATTGATATGACGAGATCAGATTTTTGCTGAGATAAGGAATACAAATAACAAGTTCGCAGGGAACACAGCACCACGTAAAACTTTGAATCCCGGCGTCGTGACTGTCTCGTTTTCTTCATCCATACGCGTTGCAGATTCTAATTTTGTTGCTGAACCTCTTAACTCCTCAAGGATTTTACTAACATTATCTTAAACGATTTATTCCCTCCATGAGCCATTTATTTTTATTTTTTTCATTTTATTTGATCACTCGCGTCAGTGGATACACCAATATTTTATATTAATTTCAGCAGCGCTGCCTGAGAGTCTTACTCTTTTATTATATACGCCTTGCTCGTTGCTAAAACTATTTACTCATATTGTCGTTCAAATATTCGCTTTCGACTCTAGTCAAACGCGCGTGTTCTCACAATAGTTGTATGCCAAGTTGAATACAATCAATAACTAAATGGACGGTGGATACGAGCTGCGGCATGAACCTTGAAAACTATTAATAAAGATTAATTCAAAGCACAATTGACTAACAAATGCAAAATTCCACGATTCCGTATTCTTGAAGTTAACAATTGAGAGAAAGCGATGTAGTAAATCCGAAAAGAATATCTCTTGACAGACGAGATTCAAATTTGACTATTTCACACTGAAAATACAGGTCGTGCATGTATTCGCGTTCTGGAGCGTTCCAAGATCAAAATTTCTTCTATATATACGGTAGAATTCTGAGAAATTTCCATTGTCGAAAAAAAAAGAGAGATTATCAAAAATATCGAGATTCGTTCGAGTCAAAATGTCACGTTTTAAAATAAATTGAAAAGAATTAATTCCAACGCCGCGTGCAGAGTTTATTTTTGTACATTTTTATTTCGTAATATTCCGGTATTATTCGTAATTTCTCACTTCGAGATAAGTGTGAAGAATTTTTGTAAAAATCTCGGCTTGCATTTCAGCAATTAACCCTTAACAGGAAAGACGTTACGAAATTGGATGTTTGACACTTTCTATGTAAAAGAAAAACATTTTGACCGTCAAAATGTTTTCACGGCCAAAAAATGGAATCGCATTGTTGATTTCCGAAAAGAATAATGTTGTCGGCGTCCTAGAATGAATAATGTCTCGCGAGGAAATTTTGTTTCTAAAATGGCTAAAACTGTATTGACAAACACGACTTGACTGGCTGCAGCAAAAACAATACCAATACTCTGAAAAGCGATGAATTTTTGATACTACTGTGAGATATCGTTGCGAATATGGCGCAAAAACTAGTCGCGAGAAAAACACGTCGCCTGCCTGCATACCACGGGCGGAACCAGCCCGTTAAACATGCTCACATTTATTTTAAAAAGCATTATCGCGGGCTGGGACTTTTAAATGAAATGTTTTTTCCATGTTCGGCGAAACTTGAACAATAAAAGCGATAAAAATGTAAAAAGAGACAAAGTTCCGGGGAAATTATTGAAATGTGAGGCTCGACTTCGTCTGCGATGTTCTTGGCGCGAAGTACCTATATTTTGAGGGTTAAATTGTTGTGTTTTTGATATTGAGTTTTGGAATTATTGAAAAGTTTCATTTCAATCGATAACTGTCGGAGAAACAGAGTGAAAATTCGAACGACCGCGGAATCATTGGTGGTTGAACGAATACGTCCGCATTTGGGGGGCATGAATGAATGACACGAAGCTTTGGAAAGCCACAAAAATCCCTTGATTATACTTGTTAGGTTGACGTAACAAAAAAATACATGCAAGATCTTTTTTATCGACTATGTTGTACGTCACGACGGTCCGCGAATCCGCGAATTATTCCACAAAAGTTTTTCGCTACGTTGCGGTTTAGTACGTTCGGTGTCCGCGCGGTGGACGGGCGTCGAACGCGAAGAGTGGGGGAATCTTTAGCGATTGAAATGTACATGGCGCTGGTTAGTCGTGCGCATTGCACGCCAGTGCTCCGTCCACGATATACGGGTTGTTTGTTTTGCGGTTAAACTGTACAGGGATAAAAGAACGAAAAAAAACGGAACGTCCTTGGACGCATTTTCGGTGTTGATTCGACAAATCGCGTGATTATAGTGAACAAATTGAAAACCTCAACAATCGTGGATTTCTACGGATAAAATGACTGAAGAACAGAACGAAGTGAGGGTGTGGTGTGACGGATGGTGAGTTTTGAATTATTTCCAAAAATTAGTACCCGCATGAGCAGCCCCAGCATAACGATGACATTGACATTGCACGTGTATCTGCTATTGCCTACTTCATTCATCCACCAAATCCCAACACACAACTCCGACATTCCTTTTTTTTCACACAGCATTCAGACGCCGGTAATTTTGAATAATGAATAGCACAAGTTTTCCTGCACGATTCCTCGAATTTCAGTCAAGCCTGGAGCTGCATTTGAATCGATATTAATGTGAATCATTTAGTGGCCTCTCCATCGTTTTTCCCTACAAAAAACTATCCAACTTTTCGGCTTCCCGCTCTTTATGGTATGGAATTTTTTCCCTCCACACAATTTTTCGAGCTTTTTTTCGTTATCAATCTTCAAGCTCATAAATAATATAATTTATTCGTATTCTTTCGAATTTCCTAAAACACATCGATAACGAGGTGAAAAACTGTCATCCCTTGTGGTCCCCATTAATTTTCCCCAGTTCATTTTGCTGCAATCCTCAAAATTCGATCATCATTCAACAAACTGCATTCAATGCTTATTTAAGGGAATAATTCCGTCAGAAATGTTTGTACCATATTTATTTTCATTTTTGAATAACATTCTCGTGATCCTGCTTTGTTATCAAGTGGCAAATGTTGGAAAAACATGATATTAATGTGGCCAACACTGCACATCAAGTCCAAGGGCTCCAAAAAAAAAAACCATAGCATTTCTTGCGTTTCAACGACACTAACTCTGCTTTTTAATTGACGATAACAGTCGGATAAGGTATAAATTGCAGTAGAACTCTCGAAGACTGAGCAAAGAGTAAATTTTGTATTTTAAATGAAACTGAGCACAGTTTGATTATATTTGCAGTTACGATATGGTGCATTTTGGTCATGCCAACTCTCTCAGACAAGCCAAAGCGCTAGGACATTATTTGGTCGTCGGTGTTCACACTGACGAAGAAATATCCAAGCACAAAGGACCTCCTGTATTCACACAAGAAGAGAGGTAAAAAAAACCACCGTAACACGACTCCGTACCATGGGAAATCAAAAGAAAAAAAAATGTGGAGTGAATTAATTTAGCATGAAGGAAGAACTACTTTTCAGGGAATACCTTGGTCGCTTATTTTTCTGAGAGAAATTAAAGTAAGAAAAGGGTGCAAGAGGTTCCGATTATGAATATTCATGAAAAAATTGCTATGATTATTGACGCGTGATTAAAGACGTCATCAATTTGTATAAACAAGATCATTCATACAAAGTAATGAACAGCAGTTATAGCTTGTGTGACAGGACATTTTTGCTTCGTTGAATAAAACGTTCGATGAATTATTGATCATTCCATTGACATTGATTGGAGCATTCATGAATGCTGAAGATAATATCAGCGATACGGAGTAATTGTTATTCCTCCCAAATCGAATTGGCGGTTGTTGTTGTTCCTGATGAAGCAAATATGTGCATAAATGAAAAATGACAATGTAGTAAGAAAAAAGGTGGATAGCGCTTGAGGAAAGTAGAGGAAGTTCAAGTCCTTGACCCTCGGGCATTTTACACTGTCATTACATATAAACGTGAGACTGGGCTCTGTCTTCTCTAGTCTGTGTTAATCAATAGCCTGTAAAAAAACACGAATCCATTTCATGCATGAATTCTCTCTCCATGAATTCTCTACCTTGTTATTTTTCATGGACAGGAATTCACCTTTCGCACTTCGGTTCAATTTTCATTTTTATTGAACACATTAAATTCCTGTTTTTTTTTCCTGGCTTCAGGAGTCTCGAGAAAACTGCTTGCAGATTGATGACTCAGTGGAAATCACGAAGGAGTCGTAGAATCCACTATTATCAGTACCAAACGGCCGTGAATTATAACTCGAAAATGAATTCAAATCTTATTCAAAAAAATTGCCTCTTTAAATTCCATGAAGCAATCTTCATGCAGGAATGCAAAATATTTTCAAATCCCAATAGAAATGGCATTCCAATGGAATTCACCTGCAATGTTTGGTTTAACGTTTCTCGATCTTTCGACTTCCGAAATTGTCAACATTTTTCTGCTTATTCAGTTGATCGGTCGATCGAAGTGCCAGGGGAAATGTTATCAATGCAGAAAAACTTGTGTAATATTTTCTTTGCACTCCAACGGAAACAGCATTGACTCGCTTTTCGACGAAGAATAAGCTGAACGCATGAAATATGATATTACAGTGTCACATGCAGAAAACAATGACAAGAGATTCAGATACTATGGGATACGTAATCGAATCCTTGGGAAAAACTATAAACGAAGCTACCTGATTGTGAAACTGAAAACCTCGTTTCTCTTGTATCGTTTTCATTCGATCGCTTAGGGACAAGAATTGAGCAACGTTAATCATTACTTTTGTTCTTCGTTCCAGTTTATTTTTCTTCTAAAAAATTTCATTGTATTTTTTGAATTATTCTCGTTCCATAATTTTCTGGCGACATATTCCTTATTCTAATTTTTGTTCCCTCAATTTTAAAGGTACAAAATGGTTCGTGGCATCAAGTGGGTCGACGAAGTCGTCGAAGGAGCTCCCTACGTTACGACTCTCGAAACCCTCGACAAGTACAAGTGCGATTTTTGCGTACACGGTGATGACATCACAATGACAGCAGATGGCGTCGATACTTATCATCTTGTTAAAGCAGCTGGACGATACAGGTTAGCCCGTAAGGCGTTAAATATCCAACGTTTTTCATTCTCCTCATTTTTATTTTTTGTTTCGTTTATTTCTCGATCTTTCAATCCGTTCAAGCTGCATCGTCTTTGGTCGCTAATGACATTAATGGGAACCATTGGGCACCAATTATGTATGCAAATGTTTATTTCCACATTTTTGTGATTGCTAAGAATTTCGTTTTGACGAAACTGCAGATATGTAACTGCGAATTATAAATTCCGCGATTTCCTCGTTTATAAATACACTTCATTAGCGAACGATCGAACCAACGGGAGCTCGAATAATCACGGAAGAAACTAGTGATTAGAGACAAGCGTCGTGCATACAGGAAGTTGATAACGAAGCCATAAAACTCTGTTGCTCCGGCTTGTCGCGCTGTAGAACGATTAAACACGATTTTTAACTCCCTGACGTTCCGGAGACCTTGCTCGTTTGCTTTACCATGATTTTTAATTGATTTACTGACTTTTCGAGACGTTGGAACTTTCCGAAACGCAGACTCCGCTGCCAGAAGTCTCAGAGGGAATTTTTTAACTGGGGGAATGGAAAATTGATGATAATTAAATAGTACGATCTTTTGGCTTTCAGGGAAGTTCAGAGAACAGCTGGCGTCTCGACAACCGATCTCGTAGGCCGTATGTTACTGATGACGCGACAGCATTTCAGACAAGGCGAGAGCGAGTACAGCGTGGATCGTGAGCCGAGCACTCGAATGGGACAGGACAGAACTGCGAGCAGTCCCTGGACCGGATGTTCACAATTTTTACCCACTACGCAAAAGATAATACAATTCAGTGACGGCAAGAGTCCCTTGCCCGGCGACAAAATAGTCTATGTAGCTGGGGCTTTCGATTTATTCCACGTCGGCCATTTGGACTTTTTGGAAGTTGCCAAACGAGAAGGAGATTATTTGATCGTCGGTTTGCACACCGACCCCGCGGTCAATCGATACAAATGTGGCAATCATCCCATCATGAATCTCCACGAGAGAGTCCTCAGCGTCCTCGCGTGCAAGGTTGGGCGAAGATCAATCAAATTTTCCATTTTCCTTGTTAAAAAAAAAATTTCGATTCCCTGACATTCATTTTTCTCGCGCAGTACGTCAACGAAGTTGTTATCGGCGCGCCTTACGAGGTAACGAAAAATCTCATGGAACATTTCAACGTGTCGGTCGTTTGTCACGGACAATCCCCCATCATGCCATGCGACGACGGTTCGGATCCTTACGCCGAACCAAAGAGACAAAATAAATTTAAACTCTTGGACAGTGGGAATGACATGACCACGGAAAAAATTGTCGAGAGAATTATTCTCCACAGGTAAGATGATTCAATCTAAAAATCTGTTATTATTTATCACTTTTGCATTTTTAAGATTTTTGGCGTTTTAGCTCGACGAACCCAATTCTTTTCCACGTTCATTTTTTTTTCATACATTATTACTCCACTTTTGATATCAATATCGATTCAGAATTTGACCCTGAATCCTGGCTGACGATTCGAGCCATTGCTGGCCTTAATTTAATAAATTGACAGCTGATTCATGAGCCAAAACTCATCAAATCAATTTCTGCATGTTTCTCCTTCAGCCGAATTGTCACTCTCGGTAGGAAAAAGTAAAGAAATAAATTCTTTCTATTTATTTAAATCATTC
The DNA here is from genome assembly GCA_030522525.1 of Campopleginae sp. 14b. Taxonomy (NCBI): domain Eukaryota; kingdom Metazoa; phylum Arthropoda; class Insecta; order Hymenoptera; family Ichneumonidae; species Campopleginae sp. 14b. The sequence continues at coordinate 38,250 of JAPYYS010000890.1, forward strand.
TTGATTGCTTCGGCAACAATGTTTCACTTGCAAATCCTTGGACTTGAGATTCAAAGTTCGACGTTAAGGAATTGAAAATTTCCGTTCAAATGATTGAATTTTATTTGTAATGTCGAATATTCAACGATCGCGTTGTTTTTTCTTCTGAAGTGGCTCGTTCGGTTGGGGAAAGATAGTGAAAAATATCTCATCTCTTGTGATAATGCTCGAGGGTATAAATCAGTCGATGTCGCAAATATTTTGTTGCATTTCTTTTACACTCGTGAGTAGCTCATGTCGACTGATTCGTAGCCTTGAGGATGACGAAGAGAGAAAATAAAGTAAACCGACATTTGACCGTATCATTTTGTCCCGTGTCCACCCCGTAGGTCCCAGGAGCTTTATTCAATCGTAAAGAACTTGAAGCACACGTAACACACCCATTGCATCTCTCGCTGTGTCACACTCTAGCTATTCTTTTCCTTTTCCTTTTTTTTTGTAATTGTTTCATTTGTTTTGCAATAAACGTGAGTTGTTGATCGAGTTTTTCGTTTGTTCGTAATTTTTTCGTCGGATCTGTTTGTTTTTTTTGTCCATTTTTTCTTCTTATCCCCTTCAGTCGATTTCGTCAAGACGCGCGTTCGACCAGATATTCATAGACAGTCAGTAAAATTATCAAACGTCAAAAACTCCGAAAAACTCATTTTCTCTCTCAAGTAAACTTCCGAAAAGATTAAACATTCATTTTGATCGATTCGTGCGTCTTGATCGAACAAATTCTTATTCTCACCTGTTGACAAAAGCGTTTGAAACTTTTACAGGTTGGAATACGAGGATAGGAATTTAAAGAAGGAGAAAAGAGAGCTTGCCGCGTCCGAAGCCTTGATGAAATCTCGAAAAAAACACGAATGAGCTTGTGCAATATAGAAATATATATACATATATAAATTATAGAAAAAAATATATATATATGTATATATTCAATTCTCTGATTATCAGTGGAGGATTAATTGGTCTCGAGAAAAAAAAACCATTGTCTCTCTCTCTGTCTGACTGTCTCTCTCTTTTGGATCTGTGTAAATAACAGTATCAATGATATTTTTATTATTTATTGTTTAGCGTGAGAAAAAAGAACAGAAAATGGAAGGGAAAGAAAGAAACTTGGAGCGTTTGCCGTTTTATTTATTTCGGAGCACCGTAAAGACTGATCCGCTCATACGCGCGATCTTTATTAGTATTTAGCTTTAATTTCATGATAATTATACTTACAATATAATAATAGCAAAGAATAGAAATAATATTGATGAAATAAATGATAAGCTGATCGTTGGACGAATCTATTTAGTCACGAATTTTCAACGAGATTCTTTCGATCCCTGGAGAATCATCATTTCGAGACTCAACACGTTTTAGATGAATATGAATTATTGAAATTAATCAATGAATGATAAATCAGTGCTGTTGTACAGATAAACCAAAAACGAAATTAAAACATCGATGATCTCAATATAGATTAGAAAAAATTGTCATTTTTCAACTATATTTTTATCACATTATCAAACCATCTTTCGGCCTTTTATTTCTTCCATAAAAACTGTAAAAAGACCGAGAAACAATCACCAAATGGTGAGCGCAAGTTCGAGCATATAAAAGCCAGAAAAATAATAATTATTCTTTTCTTTTTGTATCCGACGTGTGATCCAACTCGACGAGGACGAAATACACGTGCTGGATGTTTTAATCGATAGATTGATTGTCATTTGCAATGAAATTTCGATTGTTCAATAAATCATAACGCCTCGTGATGCTATTTAGAGTATTTTCTTCGTAATAACTTAATCGTGATTAATCAGATATTAAAGTACCCCGAGAATTACCGATCATGTGCAAAGTCATTGGCAAAGGAAAAACAAAATGATTATTTACTCAATGGTATGTTATTTATTTTATGTACAAAGTGCGTGACGGAAAAATATCTTTCGCGGTATCGCGCCTTTTACCATTGCCCCCAGAAATCCAAAAGTGCCTCGATTCGCTCAGTCCAATCAAGATTTAACTATACTCACTCGTTCAACTTTTCCCGAGCGTTACAATATTTACGATTTTACATCAAAGCTCTTTTCAGGTCACGTCATAGCACTGCCTTCTAGCGCATCTAAATATCGCCGTTATTATAAATTAACTTAACAATTGAACCTTAAAAATACAAATTGTCTGTCACAAGACTTTTTTCGAATTGCACGTTGCTTTTCGATCGAGGATGTATCGGCTTCTCCGAAACTGCATATATGTTTTAACAATACAACAACGTTCTTCTCCGATTTTTGTCTCCCACTTTCGTTTCATTTCGCTCGTAAATTTTCATTCTTTTTCAAGTTTTCCCCTTTTTTGTCATTTTTATTGTTTTTTCGTCTTAGTCTCGATTATTTCGTGACCAGTAACCAGTTGAGTCGAAAAGATTCATGGATGGGCTCAGTCAATAATTTTTATAAATGTTGATGCCCTTGGATGGACCGATATTTAAAAAAATTTACTCGTTTTTCGAAATTTAATTCTGGACTTAGAGGCAGAAAAGCCGAAGGGAATTTTACCAAATTTCGAAGTGGACTCGATCGTAGAAGTTTCGAGACTGGAAACCCCCGAGGCCCTTATCGCTTAACTGGTCAAGGTTCTCTGAGTTTCGATCAATACATCCTGGATCGATATTTCGTTAAGAACTTCAGGGTCGATCGAAGAGAAATTTTTTATAATCTTCAATCGATCCTTTTGCTCCGAACGTGAGTTAATAGATAAATAAATAAATAAATAATTGTTATAACTATACCGAATGGTCGTTGAAGCTGTTATAATAATTAATTTTCACATTTCGAATAATTAATTGTTATAAGAGTTGAAAAAATTGTTATAATTATTGAGGATCCGCCAATGATTGGAAAATTGGAAATCCGATGGTTTATTTAGCAAATCTATTGGACCATCGATCGTCCGGTGTAGGCTGGTATCGCTTCGCAATATTTTCTCGCTCTTTCTCGTACGAGCTCGTCGATAGTTTTACTGTGGGGTACACTAGTCGCTAAATTGTGGAGACGAGAGGCGAGATAACACATTATACACGCTGATAACGCGAGAAGACCGCCCAAGCCGGTCGCGACGTACAAGAAGTTTCCGCAACTACCTTCCAAACCCGCAGCCACTTTATCGTACAAGTCTGCAAAAAAAGATATTTTAATATTCCGTTATAATCACGTGACCTTCACATTTCGTAGGACCTTCGAACCGACTCGAATTTTGGCCTGAGATTGCGTGTTTTTCGTGACTAGGAGAATAGTTATTCGATAAATAGAATTGAAGATTTTTTCGTATGGCAAAAAATTAAGTAAAAAAATATTTCTTCGTCAAATTTTGTTCTAAAAGAATTATGGAGTTTTTTTCGGGCATGGCATGTTTTAATTATTATCAAAATAAATTATACGAGCTTGATTCAAGTTTATGGGTAACGTGAGATTCGGAGGGAGAGAAAATTTTGTAATTGACCAATTAATTGAATTACCACTCGGCATCATAACGGTGTACTCGATGTTTTCCTTGAACTTGGTAAATTGTGTCGAGTCGTTGTATTTTTGGACTAAACGTGCGGTACGAGGATAATAATGCTCCAAAGTGCTGTTCTCACTTTCGGGACTGCGACGCTTCCGCTTTCCGTGGCCGGAGGGTTCGAACAGGTCCAGGCAGAAATCCTTTGAAATTTGGTAAGAAATATTTGTTTAATTTGATTTATTCATTTCTTTTGCTTCACAAGGAAAATTGGGATCGAAAAAGTTAAGAAAACTGAAGCAAAACGAAAGAAATATTCTCGATTAAGTTATTTCGACTAAATTCGGGTTTTCGTGCGTGCCTGCTGAAGAAATTGGAGTAAATATTCCGTTACGAAACGTTTACAGTTTTATTCCGGTGGACTGAGTCAAAAAATGAGAGAAATTAGTGCACGAAGAGAATTGGACTTGAAAATTAGGATTAATGAGAAAATAACGTTTTGGATAAATTACCGGTTGACAATCGTGAGGTTCCATGCAAGCTTTGATTTGCGAATGGATCCAGAGCGTCGATCTTTCTCTCATAGAACTGAGAAGGAAAGCCTCGAAGTCAAGAAAAACTTCGTTCTTTTTTTCTCGATAACGCGCCGGTTGGTGTGGAATGATCGAAGCAAAGTCTCGATTACGGCAACCGTCCTTCACAAGGACGACGCTACCAGGAGCGTGAGGTTGATCGGGGTCCGGACTGACAGTGACCTCTATCAATTTTATGTAGCCCCAAGCACTTTCCGCACTTATGCGAGCCCTCAATTGCAATTTTGTACCGATCGGGACGGCTTGATCCACCGCTTGCGAACTCGTCGTCGTATCCGAAACATTTCCGGTTGCTTCTCGATATAATGCAACTTCGTACTCCAAACGTCCTGGGGTTTCTTCAACCACACCCGAGACTCTCGCTCCATGGGGACTTTAGACAGAGATTTTTTTATTTTTTTTTATTTATTTTTTATCAATTTGATTTTTTTTGGGAAAAATCCCCATTTTCTTGCGAAACCTTGAATAGCTTTTGAATAGCTCGGTCGAAAAACGAAGCACACGAAACCGTTTTTTTCGCATTTTTTAATGTTTTTTTTTCCTTTTTTTTCACTTGAACAACTTTTTTCTTTATATTTGGTAACGAAAAACTTACAAAGTTCCAGCAAAGCCTGCAGCTTTGTGCCTCAGCAAAGTAGGTTCCGGTGGTCTGCACATCAAAATGAGCTCCTGATCGGCCAGCATAACGACCCCCGGAAATGCTGGGAACCAGACTCTCAGATGAATGAAACCCTGAAGCAAAATTAGGTCGAGAATTATAATAAATGGCTCACTTTACGACTAATAAATTATCGTTCCACTTATTTTGTTTACTTATTTTTTTTATCATTTCAACCGAACACACTGTGTTCAAATTTATGCGAACACTCCACAAATCTCTCATTTAATTGTGACCTCCTGATCGAAATAATGATTTTAATTGGAAAGTTGGAACAAAACAAATTAAAGGAAAAGTTTCGCTGACGTGTTCTTAATTTTTCTTACATTCCTCTTGAGGATTCCACAACGTGAGAAGTCGGTGACCTTCAGAAAATAATTATCCTCCTGAGGATCATTCGGATCGGGTCGGATTTGGCAGTTGATATTGGTGAGTGGATCAGCCGATCTGTCATCTGCGAATAATGGTGTCCCGCGGAATTCCACAGGTCGTTTTATCTTGGCAGTCAATAAATCCGTAGCGGATCCTGCACCACTGCACTGTATGTCCGAAACTTCGTAATCTTGAGCTACGGTCGCGACGACCTGTCAAAAATCATTTACCTTATTAGTTTATTTTTCCAGCCACTTTTAACGTTAAATTTGTTATCGAAAATTCGTGTCGCGGGGATGAAAAATCAAGAGAAGCTGGAAATTCGTGTTTGCTCTTCAAATTTTTGTCGCAAATGTCAAAATTTTATGAAATTCCTGAAAAGACGATGATCCAGAGATTCTTTCATCTAGAAATAGGCCAGGAAATTGACAGCAACTCACGTACAATGAAAAATTACAATTAGCTCGAAAATTTCGTAATTTTTCCGACACATTTTTATAGCGCTAGTAAACACATAATTTCATCGAAATCAAAGTGTTGTTGAATAATAGTACAATCTGTGATAACGGTTGAAGGACACGGGCTGCTGAACGTGTAAGATATTCCCTAGTTTTCCTACGCGTATGTATCGCGATCACGGGGCTTACACATTTTTTCAGGAGTTCTCAGATAATCAGAAACAACGGATGGAAAAAAAGTGCGTTTGATATCGTGATACCGCGACATAAGATTTATTCATTAAAACAGGAGTCTGTAATTAGTTATATGTGTTTTTAATTGAAGTAACAGCGTCGTTACGAAACACGCATAACTGCAATTGCACCCTCAGTTTCAATTATATACAAGTTTTCAATCCCGTACGATTCATATCAATGTTTAACATTTTATGACCCTGTCGTTAGGCGTTAAGATGAGCGATGGTTACGTTACGATGCTTTGTATAAATAAGTGTTATTAAGTAAAGTAACGAGTCGGTTTCTCGTTGATGGAGAATCAATTTAAAAAACGCTGGCGATCGAAACGATTCTTATTGATTTATTATTAAAAAAAAATAGCAAAAGGGGTGAATGGAATTGGAATTTTTAATGAATTCGTCTGATGTGTTTTTTGTCATGATTCTCACCGTGAAAAAAGCTGCGATGAGAAATCTCCACATGATACTCCGTACCGGCATATTAAAAAAAAAAAAAAAATGAAAAAGACTGACGACGATTTTCACGAATAAAAAATAAAGACACTATTTTCTATGAACGTCTGGAGTGTTCGTCACTTCTCGAATGAATCCGTGCACTTGAATGTGAAGAAGATGGAATTTTCCCTTGAAATCTGGTCCGTCCAGTAGGAGCGGCAAAAATAAAACGCGAAGGTTTCCGATAGACTGCGAAACGTTTTCTAAGCAAAGCTCGAAATTCATCTAGGATCCCCCGCGGTTGTTCAATATGGGGAACGCGAAGCCCCCAGGTGTAGTTGTTTTCTTCATCGAGATCCAGACGCTCGTTAGGGTGGGGAAGGAAAAAACTGAGTGAACGATGTGTTAGAGAGAAAGAGAAGAAAGATTACTTTACTCGAGTGTTTAAGGGGCTACGAGAGAGGAGGAAAAAGAGAATCGCTCTTAGAGTTCCTCGCGGAACCAAAGAAGAGCACATTGGAGCTCGGACCATCCGGAGTACTGTTAAAATGCATGCCTGGTGCTTCCTCTAACAACCATCCCCCTCTCACTCTCTTGACCATCTTACTCTCTTTTGCTCCCCTCTTCGCGCCAGACCAGCGGCAAGCTCATTTTTGCCGGAGGAGTGACGGCCTCGAATGTGCGATACCGTGACGCGTTACCTATCTGTGTACTCCAAAAAAAAAAAAAAAAAAAATTCGAGTTTTCCCATAATATTTTTTGTCCCAGTCCAAAATTCAAAAAATTCAAACGATTATAATTTTTTTGCGATCAAATTCTCATGTCGCCAAAAGGTGGAGTTCTAAATTATTTTTCCACCCAATCAAATTCAATTTTTTCCGAATTTTTAAGAATTACGAAGATGAAGAAATTAATGTTGATCACAGGAGGACGAATTACGCTCCGGGTCAAATTGACCCAGTGTGCATACCGAGACATATTTATCCAATGAGCGTATAAAAATGTTTGGGGCTGAGAAAAACTAAAAAATGCATAAATTAAATATTATTAATAAATAATGGATGATGAGATTTTTTTTATGTCATTTTCGTGACGTTTAGAACTATTTTAAGTCGAGAAGGAAAAAATGGACATTTGTAATAAGGAAACGGATTCGTGACAAGCATTTTTATTGCTCTAATATATATATATATATATCGTCACGGTATTGAACTGTGTGCATAAAATCAGGAAAACTTGTCTTTTCGTTGAACAACCGCTGTAGGGCAAAGTTAACCCATGAAGAGGAACTTTAACGGCAAAAACGTCACAATTCTGGTAAGAATGGCTGTTGAGCTCTAGCTGGAAAGGTGCCTCATTGTTATTACGTTCGCTGTTACTCTCTTGGGTATTTAGTTACCTCTGCTTTCGTCCTCTTGCGGTCTTTTTATTTCATAATGATTGATAAAGGTGGCTTTTATGTATTCTTCTCTTTTGGTTTATTCTGCTTTATCCTCGACTGCGTCGGGTTTAATGTCACATACGGAGTACGCACAACTCGGATAGTTAGTCAGTGGTATAACGGATTTAAAACCATAGAATTTTGCCTTCACTATTATTTATTTTTACTCCTTTTCTAACCTCAACTCTCTCGTACCTTTGAGCTCGAGGTGAAAAGAGAAAGATGTAAATTTTCCCACAGTCGTACACGCGCGATATTCACGGTCCAGAGGGCCCTCGATTGTTCACCCACAGCTTGTCTCTGTCTATACAGATCCAGACTTTTATATACTTAATACTTATTCAAAATATATTCATATGCATATGTGAAAGTTCAGGAGCAAAGCCAGCCACTCGCGAAACTCTATGCAATCGTGATACTCTGCGCGTATGTATTACAGGGGAATGAGTTAAGCGGTTACTGACTTTTCATATTCGTACTTACATTACGGAACAACAAATGACTTTGGGTTCGCTCTATAGCCCGCAAATCCAGGTCAATGTCATTCTTCCATGTCCATCTCCAAAATCCTTGCCTAATAATTCAATTCTCAACGCTCTATCCTCGTTCGGGATCACGTCGGGCAGAGTTAATGGTCTTTAGAGAATGTTGGGATAGAACAAGAAATTTCTTTGCTCTGGGAAAACATTGGAAAAAATAATAAAAATCATTTACTTGATTAGCGCGAGAAGAAAATTTGTAAATCACTTCACATTGGCTTCGAATCGTGTTTAAGGGAGTTATGCACTTTTTTACAAGATGTATATTATTTATGATATGCATAATCTCGTAGCCATGTCCGAGAATACTCTTCCACCAACGATTCGTATTTCCTTGTCGAAGTCGTGGATTACTGTAAATGTCGATGACTGGGCAGTTTCGAATATATTTGTCACGGGTGTTCGCCTCGACACGATCGAACAACAAACGTATATATATTTATATACCTTCGGTGGAGAATCGAAGACTCGCGTTCTTCGGCTGCATGAACACACGTTCAAATAAAAGGAAACGAATGGGATTACCCTGCCGTTATTTTTCCACATTCCCCTTTCCTCCTGTCGGAACCGCTTAAAGGAGAACGCACGCGCCATTGAAATTCTCATTTTTCCTATGAAATTGAAAAACCTTTGACTCTTATGTCCTGATAGGAATTCTACGTATCGCTATCGATTCCGAAAACGTGCGGATGAACGAAAATTTGACAAATTTCTTCATTTATTTCGGAATTTCCTTTTGAGATCTAAAATTATTTTGTGATGTGCTAACATTTCATTTTTATAACGTAGTTCCGGGTGTGACAATACAGAGAGCAAATTTGGAGTTACGAGACAAAAAATACCGAGAAGTTACATTGTAATTATGAATTTTATGTATATCCGGAGTACGTCACACGTGTTTTTTTTTTTTATTTTTCGTGATAATGACAGAATATTACGAACTTGACATCGGTACAATTGATGATATTTGAGTATTGCCTCGTTACGTCATTCGAACTTCAGTGTCGACTATTCTTACAATAACGTCAATAGAATTATGACAAGCGTACTTTCCCACTTTGTATGTTCTATTGCACCTTCCGGCGATCTCTCGAATTCTGAAATACTTCGTACGATCGAGAGACGTTCCCTGTTAAAAGAGAAACGCTCGCTATCTACACGATTTTCGAGGACGTTCCTCGACATTGAACATTCTTTGAGGCAACTTCGTATCCGGAATCGTAACAAAGAGTTTTGTACAATTTTCTCGAGATTTTTCATAAAAAATTGAGAGAATCGATGGGATTTTGAAATCGTTGCCAAAATGAGGAGAAAAAAAATGCAAAATTTGGTTTCACGTTTCTGCAACTGTTTTGCTTGGTTTTCATAGGGCCGAGGAAAAAAACAGAGCGAGCTGGAAATCGGAGAATCCCTCGGGGCGTGTCTGTGAAGCATGGAAGAGAATTCTTGGCTCGTTCCCTCGCCAACTTTTTCTTGTTACATCGTTCACTTGAGTAATCAGTCTATGTGATATAATTTCAACGAGATCCGAGCGAATCAGCGGAATGATTATATCCGCGTCTCTTTTTTACTCTTTCTTCCGTTGCATCGCAGAGTCGGCGGAATCCTTCTCAAACCTCAGAAGAAATTCTTCGAGCGAGAGGCTTTGCCACTCAAAGCGCGTGCTTCCTACGCGCCTTGCACCCTGCAGTATACTAGCCACACAATTTATTATTTCCGTACAGGACGTTTCAAGGCCAATCGACGAAATTTCACGGCCATGGATCTCTCGACTTTTTATTTAATCGATTAATTAACAAATTCGACGCAATCAAATCGTAAAATCTCGTCAGACGATTTTAATGTCTGACCCTTGCGCCAGTTTCTAGTAAAAACCGACTTGATCGTTTAGAAACGATCGATTCGATATTATCTCACTTATATTTCCATCCCTGACGTTTTCCGGATAATTATCGTTCAGTTTCAATGGAGGAATCGAAATAATATTAATAAAAAATGTTGCAGTCACGATTCCCTCGATTTTATCCAAAAAAACTTTGTGTTCTCAGTCCCCAGAGTCACAAGAACGTAGCGATGATGATTCCACCACTTGGTTTACGAAATCTACGCCCTCTTGTTTGTGAGCATCGAGGAGCATGCGTCGTACGGTAAGAATAATGAACACCGAAGCACGAGCCGACCAAGAGATAAACGATATAATTGTCCGTTATTTAGCGAAATACGAGCGCACTCCTCGCACTCGTACTTTTTTTTCCTTCTCTTGATCTTTTTTCTTATTTCCATGAGCCCCGCTTTTGTCACGGGCCATGGCCGCGGTTAACAACTTTTCCGACTCCTATGCAATCCTATTATAGATACAAACTGTGATATACAGTTGGAAGGTGGCCGTGTACGAACGAAAAGCAACGCGCTCGTGCCAACAATTGCATTTCTCTCTTTTATTTTCTCTCATTAATCTCCTTCTCTCGTATCTTCCCCATTTCCCTTTTGTACGAACGTAGATTCTCTTTTTTTTCCATTTCCTCCGATCCTCCGGCTTTTTCATTCATCTCGTTTATATCCTCGTTCCTATGAACACTACGGACTCGCGCCTTGTCAGTGTAATCGTAAAATTGCCACTTTGAGCAACGATCCTCGTTAGATTTCATTTTGATCGTTACTTGCAAGTGAAATTACGTACTTCGGGTGTAAGCTCGATTGTTATGTTGTGGAAACGTCACGGAAGAGCATTAGCACACGATTCATTAAGCAAATGTCATCGTCCGGAGCACTGAGGTCTAAACTATTTGATCGACAATTGTCGATCCGAGAAAATTGTGTAATTCTGTTTCATTCGGAATTTTTGTCTTTTTAGAAAAATATTTCTAAACGCTCCGAACTCTTCGCTCTAGAAAAATTATGTTAAGCTAATGACACTTGTCTCCGATCTCTGTTTTACTTGCTCAACGATTCAGCAAAGGATATGGCCGATCGATGTGAGTGTTCACCGAACCAAAGTGGTGCAGTTCCCACATTTCATTAATGCCTTTCGTCCGGTCTCCCTAGACTCATGAAATTTGTTCAACCTCTTTACACGGGCATTTGTAACGCTTCAAAGATTCAAAGATTCTAGATCTCCAGATTTTTTCCAGCGATATATTTTATTGTATTCCCATAGAAAATTGCATATCCGACAAACTTATATCGGCTCGACGAAACCGCCGCGATCGACAATTGCCGGGGATATTATTTTTCATCGAATAAGAGATAATATTTTTCTTCGAGTAATTTTTCAAATATTTGTTATTCATTTATTCACATTTTTAATGATTTAAGAGAAATCTTGGGAGATTAAATGGGAATAAGATAAATGCAGAATTGTATGATATTTATGGGTTTAAGTAACGCGGATGGTTTATCGAGGCCATGGTACACTCTCGGACGAGAAATCAGCCAAAAGAAATTCCGCCTCTTGCTTTCGAGCTCACATTCGTCTTTTAATCCTTCCGTATAAAGAGAGCAGATCAGTCTGGCACCGGATCACCATTTTTTTTCAATTTTTATTTATTTTTATCGAGCGCAGAGTGAGAGCTTTATTCCGAGTACTTATCGCGATCGGTTCCGTGAGTGAAGTGGCCTAAATTTAAAATCGCACAAATTTCCAACTGTATGTATATATCCTGATGCTTTAACGTTTTTTAAATGTTACAGCGCGTCATCGAAAAATAAACGAGCGATAATGCCCCGAAAAAAAAATAAACAAAAAATTAACAATAATGATGGTAGAAATAATAATGAACGACGAAGTACTGTTCCTCGTTATTTCATATTCCATATTCATGAATCGCTCTCAACCGCTTCCTACTCTCTTTACGACATGCTCCTTCCTCCCGCTTAATCGTCAACACTTCGTACTAATATTCTCCGCAAATTAATGGCCCGTAACTTATGCATTCGGCATTTAGTCAATAATCGATATCGAATTATTTCAACATTATGGAAATTGGTCGAGGGACCAAAAAAAACCGAGATATTCGACGAAAAATTCCCTCGATTTATTAATTAATCGAAATTTTATTCCTCCAATCAAAAAAATACACGTCCCTTCGAATTCCCTTCATCCTCATCATTTTTTTTCGATAATATATGGAAAAGAAAAGAAGAATCATGTGCAGAAAAGTCTGCAATACTTCTCAATTACGTTCACGAGTAATTAGACCCGCTAATTCTGAAAATCGCTTCGAGTCATTACGTTGATCGCTTGAGCGCGTGCCAACTAGTATTACAGACTACGCGCTCGGACGAGGCGTCGTAAAAAAGAATATAATAAATATCTATGCGGATTAATAATCGCGGTGGGATAATTTTTGACTAATAAAGCTCGTGTTACATTTGGTTTATCAGAGTGTACGTTCCGGGAAAACCGAATGAACTTATTAAAGAATATTAACGCTTGTTAATGAGTGGCGATGAACTGTTTTTTTTTTTTTTTTTTTTTTTTTTTTTTTTTTTTTTTTTTTTTTTTTTTTTTTTTTTTTTTTTTTTTTTTTTTTTTTTTTTTTTTTTTTTTTCTTTTGCCTTTTGTGGCTCCAAGTCACAGTAGTTTATGAGGCGCGCAATCGTCCAGGCATGTCTCACTTCCTAGACTTGACTAGGGGGAATAAAACACGTGTCTCAAACTATCCGCGATATAAAGGGTGAGAAAAAGACTCCACGCTTCCCGAAGACACAGTAAAAAAGTGGAAAAAAACCCATTTCGCATATATTCATACACGCAGGAAGTAAAACATTGACCATATCATGGAAAATGTAGGAGGAAACTTGACGAGCGTACTATTTTTTATTTCTTAACAATATGAAGAAGACGGAACATCGTTCCGTTACATCCAGCCAAGTCTAAAGCGTTTGCCATCGAATTATTAGCATCAGAGACTCAAACGTTTTATAACAGAACTTCGATAAATTATGTCATTCGTTGAACTATGATTCAACGAGTCGAGCATCCAACAACCAGGAAGAAATTAGTCAGAAACGTTCGGTCTATGCTAATTTTTTTTTACATTGTACGTTATTAATTATTCATTTCAATTATCGTAGCAGCCTCGCCGAAGCTTCTTCCTATAGATTCTCAGTTATTTGATTACTTTGTCAAGACCTTCAAGAAACTTTTATAAAATTATTCACCAAATTTGGAAAAAGAAAAATAAATTGCCGAAATAAAGAAAAAAATTCAATTAAAATTATTTTTATTAGGAAATCGCGTTGGAATATTTTATCAGAGCTTAATTATTTCGTTATAAAGGAATCGAATGAATTCTGGTCTCGTACGAAGTGCAATTTTAGGAGCCAGCGAAGAATTAAATGACGTAGAAGTTTCGGTGAGTAGGTCAACGTCATTGTCAGTGTGTAGTGATCGATGCTGGTCAAGTGGATTCGAAGACAGAAACGTGATCTTTGTCCTGGCGATCTACTGCCACGAAAACCCTTTGCCCCGAATTTTACGAGGTGGATCTAGAGGGGAATTAAGTAAAAAGGATTGAGTGCAGTTTCATTGGCGCTTCTTCTTCCTCTGCGCTCTTCACCGATCATTCGCTCTTCAAGCTTATCGTTACCCTGGGACGCGCTAATGGCCATGGCAATCGACATTTCGAGCAAACAAGATAGAAGCTACTTCAGGAATGAGAGAAAAAGAGAAACAGAAGAAAAATAAAAGGAATAAATATCGGGGATACGAGACGATGTTTTATGCTAAGTACCCGATCACCGCCCAAATCACGAAACGTTGGTACTTAATAATGAACACGCTCGCGATGTCATCAGCTCGTGTCTTCAATACCATTTTCTTTTTCTTTTTTTCTCTTTCGATCCTCAACAATAAGGTGAGAAACCTCGACGGTTGGTCGCGTTTATCCCTCCTACTTTACACGTTTCTGATTTTTTTTTTCGCAACAAAATAACGACAATAACGAGGATCCTTTAAAAGCCGAACTCTTACGTCGCTGACGTTTCAGTCGGGCCTCGTAAATCGTCGTGTAATTTTTTTTCCAACGCCATTTATAAAGCATGGCGCGAATGAACGTGTTACATTTTTTTACGGCCAAAAGAACTTCGCGTCGAACTTCCATTGCTTGGATACAGGTTCGCGATCATTGTATCTCGGACCGGCTCGGACCGTTCGATTGATTTTATTTGTGGGTTTTGAGGGGGCAGTCTTGCCGGAAAATTTCCAGAGCGTTTCCTAAAGCGTTTTTGATCGCATCTCGAAAAATGAATAAAAAAATGTCTAGCACAACGCTCCGGCGAGACTAAAACCTTAAAATTTCAAGTTTTTTTTTCCTGTCATTGAAATTTATTGAAATTTTATTGATTCAGGAATCTCTCATCTTCCTGATGACTCTCGCCGTGTCAGTCGCGCTCGAAACGATCACAGCAACGGGTTATGAGTCTTTCGGCACTTCCCACAAACCAGACGCTGTTTTGATCAATTTTCCACAAAAATTGAATTCTACAAAAACTTCGAGACATTTGTACCTTCCGCCGGAGGAGGAGCACCTGCTTATTCCGGAAGTAATCGACAACCGCGTGAGATTCTCGTCTAATGGATTTCGTCCTCTGTTACCGTCGACTTCGTCTTTCGCCATAAACGCGTCGCCAGATCCCGGACTACGGACTCGTCCGTTGTTGGCGACGGAGCAACCTTTCCGTAATCATTTTTTCCGCCCGAATACACCGCCGAGGAGTTCCATTTCCGGTTCTACGGGATTTGCCGGCATATCAGGAGTTTCGCAGATCGATCCACTGTCCGGCAAGGAATTTGCCGATTTTTACGTTCAAGTCAACTCGATGTCGTGTCTGAATACCGGGGAAGAAAATTTCTTTCGCGTTTCCATGAAGCCCCCGCGAGAAACCGAACGACCCATCATCGATGGAGTTCTTAACGATGCTTGTCGGATCGAGAGAATCAACGACGAGTACAGAATCAATTTTGGCAACGAATTATTTTGGGCCTGTGGCGTTCAGGATTGCTCCAACGATCGCGAACATTATTATTGTCTGAATATTCGTTTTCCTGCTATTTCCGGTCTACGGCTCAAGGAGGATCACAAAGTGACCTTGAGATGCAAGACGCAGGACAAAACAGCCTCCCAAACGAGGCGAGTCAACGTGAAAACTTTGGACACGTGAGTGGCAGACGATTGAAGAAAAAAAAGGATTTTCGAAAAATTTCCGAAACCACTGGATCCACGAATAGAAGAAAATCGAATTATTTGCCATATTTTCTCTCAGAATTCATATTTTTATCCATAGATCAGGCAGAAACGCGCCAAAGGTGGAAACCGGCGGATACAAAAATGTTTTCGAAACGGAAGTTGGTCTCTACCGGAAGACGTTCGGCTCGGGTCATTTGTTTGATGCTAAAATACAACCGGGAGGCACCGTTATCCTCGGCGAAGAAGTTTTGCTCAGAGCTTTGGTGAGAGAAGGCGATGGTATGTTAAAACTTCCTCGTTCGAATCATCGTCCACAACAATCTTCCATTAAAGCAACGAGGAAGTGCCCAGAAATCCCCGAAGCAAAAATTTTCTCTCAAGGAGGTTGTCTACACACGACAATGTGATGAGAATTTAATTAAATTTGATGATAATATTCTTTAGCATCAAATACGATAACACAAATTTTTTTCAATTTTCCGTCTACATAGTTTTCGAATAATTTGAGTTCGCAATATGCAAAGAATATATCTATAGATATCTGAATGCCTATGCTTATGCATGTAAACTCTAGTGTTCAGTTACTCGAAAACTATGTAGAAGAAAAATCTTGAAAAATTGTATGTTCATATTTAATCCTAAAGAGTATGCTGACCAAATTTCATCAAATTCTAATAATTTCGATTTTCCCTATGCCTTTGACATGGGTAAATTGTTGTGCGTAGCCATCCTCCTTAATATTCAATTATTTCGCTTCATTTTCCACGTGATAGCAAATTTTCAAAACGATTTATTCATTTTTTCCCGAGATATTCGATTCGTAATCACGTGGAAAGGAAAAAGTGAATATTTTTCGAGGTAAAATCATTTTCAGGCTGGCGATACTCCAGACTCAGTGACGTCACTGTCCATTACGTAGAAAACTCAAGTCGTACGAAGGTAATGAATAGTCTTCGGATTCTGGATGCCGATGGTTGCTTGAATCCGCAAGTGAAGGAGATTTGTTCGAGGGAGCCATACCGAGTCTCCCCACTGGAGACTTATCTCACGTTCGAGGCTTTCATGTTCGACAACATGAAAGTGACCGACGAGATGGTGATGAATATGCGAATAACTGGGTGTCTGGATGGCGCAGATTGCGCCCTGCATTGCCTTGCAGGACATTCGAGAAGAACCCGAAGCCTCGAACACAAAGACCCACAGAATGAAACGATCGATTGGTCCAATGACATCACATTCAGAGTCGTACTTCCCGAAGAGCCTGTCACCAAAACTGCCCAAAAGTCGATCGATGCTCATCTCATTTTGCCTTACGTTTTATCTGCCATTGTCCTAATCACTATCGTCGCGATGTTAGCCACTATCAAGACCCTCAAACGACAAAGAATTAACAAAATTTGAGATTTTTCTCGTTCCAGAGGTAAAACCACGAGTTTCGAAAATTAAACGATTTTTTCTGGCACAGAAACGAATACGACAATGAAAACGTTGCCGGATATCAGTGGCCAGAAAAAATTGCATAAAACTCGAGGATAATTCAGTAAAAATAGAAAATAAATTGGATAATTGTAAATATGAATTTTTAACGAACGAATGATCGGACATTTTTGGACGTAATTACAAGAATTCGTAGTTGCCAGTATTTTTGTAATAAGAAGAAATAATTATTTCCATAGGGATTGACTTTGTCGCACGAAACCGAACTGCCATATTACAAAAGTCTATTAATTAATCATCGGTTTATGGATCGTCGTTTAATGAGAGAAAGAAGCTTTTGATGTTTGTAGAGATTTCAAAATATCCTCCAACCATCAAGTTCCGAGCAAAGTTTGAGGCCGATAGCGAAAAGAGCTGCAGATGCAATTGTGCTCGTGACGAATGGATCTCTCCACAATTGATCGATCAAACAGGCGTAATGACAATTGCACAAATCTTGGAAATAACACAGACCCTTGTTCATAATATACTCATCAAAAGATTCCTGTTGTTTTTCATTTTCCATCCTTTCCATCAGCTCGTCAATTCCACGACAACTACGATCGCACATGTCGTGGTGATCGAAAGAACGTTTAGCATTTTTTCTAGAACCGTGGCTTTTCCCTTTGCGTTGAGCTCTCGAAACTGCAGCATCGTAATCTTTCCTTTTTTGCACTTTCGGTTTTCTTGATTTCCCTTTTTCTCTATTTTTCTCTGTAACAGAAATTCCTTCTCCACTTTAGCCTTCGGAGCTTCTCCTCTTTACTTTTTATTCTACTTTTCCTTTTCTTCAGCTCATTTTAATTTCGATTTGCTTCAACTTTACCTGCATCTCTTGTGACTCCTGATGGCCCAGCTACTGCTTCGTTTCTGCCACTTGATTCAGATTCACTTCCGTCTGGAGTTTCTTGAGCTGAAAAATAATTTTCTTTGCGTGTTTCAAATTTTCCTGATGAATTTTTAAAGGAAAGTATTGAAACTTTTTTAACGGAAGAATGTGAGAAAGAAATTATTAATTTTTTTTGAGGCAAAGAGAAAAAAGTGTTTACGAACCTTCACGAGCTTGTCGCAGCTGTTCTCTGACTCGAGGACAAAGCTTGTAGCACCCATGTCGCATTTGGGCATCCTCTTAATCATCGATCAATGAAATCTCTACGAAAAACTGTTCCCAAAATTTATAATCCTCAGCACCTTGGAGGATTTCCATAAACAGAAAACTTCAGTTACAACTCTGAATTATTTAACTCATTCTACTGTCAATTTCAAGTAGAAAATCATCGGTCTTTTTTCTTATCTTTTACCTTGTCTAATTTCGAGGTGAGAGTCGACATTTGACGTTTATTTTGACATTTCTGCAGCATGAACATCACAAGTTTGCCTGGGCAGTGGAAAAAAACAAAATAGAGTGAACATTTTCGCGATAAACAGCGATTTGAAAAAAAAAAAATTATAATGGCAAAGAAAATTACGTCTGCTTCGTTTTTCGTTAATGATTCAAAGAGTCAATCAAGGACAGACATTAATGAGGGATTGACGTGTTTCTGTGACGTCGAATCAGTCAGGAATGAAGAAATAAAAAAACAGTTCGAAGATTCCTACGAAGAATCGGAGAAATCAGAAATTGAAGAACCCAAAAAATCCTTGTGGCAGACTATTCTTGAAGAATCGGAACAATCGGCACGTTCTCTTTCGAAATTGCCCGAACAACAAGAAACAAAAGTTTTCAGTAGTGTCAACTCACCCGCTAGTTATCTCAATAGAGAAATCTTCCCAGTTTTATTGACAGCGATGGAAAAAATGTTGGTCCAGGCTGGGAATTTGGGCGTTCTTCGGGTCCAAAAATCTCGTTTCAACGGTCTGGATTATTTAGCTGAGTATCTATGGAACAGCAATCCTAGATGGTCATCGAGAACGAAATGGCTGGACGTTCACGAGATTCCACGCTTCAAACTTTCCATGAGATTGCAGCAAGTCAATTTTGCATTATTAGCCTTTTTTTTCAGCTTTTACAACTTTCAGAATCGTGATTCATTTTTTACAGCCCTCGTCCCATATTTCCTAAATCGTGGCTCTGGTCCGTCGACGAAGCTGCCACTCGTCTACAACGTTATGTTCGAGGGTGGCTCGTACGAAAACAAGAAGACGTTCAAGAAATGCGACAATTTTGGAAAGTAAGAAATCATTGAGCGACCGTCATGGAAAAAAACCTGAATTCCCATAAACATTTTGCCAACCGAACCACGATCTTTCACGCTCTTACTAAATATTATTTTCAGTTAATCAAGAACGATAAAGGGAGCCTCGATCTTTCTGAGGATTCTGCACGATTCAAAGATTTCAACATGTGTGAGCGATATAAACTTTTGGCCAAAAAGCGTGAGAAACCCTTTTAAAGTATCGATCGTAACTCAAAATTAAAAGACAGCTAGAAAATAATGCAGTGTATCA
The DNA here is from genome assembly GCA_030522525.1 of Campopleginae sp. 14b. Classification (NCBI taxonomy): domain Eukaryota; kingdom Metazoa; phylum Arthropoda; class Insecta; order Hymenoptera; family Ichneumonidae; species Campopleginae sp. 14b. The sequence continues at coordinate 57,609 of JAPYYS010000890.1, forward strand.
TCTCCCTGTACACTTTATCGATAAAAACGAAATATCCAATAAAGTGAAGAATTTTCTATCGTCACACAAATTTCAAGGACCTAGAAATCACTTTTCGTTAACTATTTCGAAGAGCTTAACTCCCGATCGATTGGATTATCTAACGAATCAACTAAATCAGCTGAAACGTTGACATTGCTCATAAAAACTGAACGAACTGCCAATAAAGTTGAAACTAACGAGATCGTTCTTTTTTATCTACACGTTTTATTGAAAAGAACTGTACAACGTTAAGCGATGACTAACGAAATCTAGATGGGTTTGCAATTAGCATAGAGACTCGGAGTGGCTGGTTTTCCGAGTCCCATAGTAAATTCGACCGTTGAAGTTTCTTCTTCTTTCGCAAGTCGGTATTTTTTGTTTCCAAGCGTGTTAAGACATACGGGCAATTTTGGTTCTTCGTTGGAACCCTTAGCTTTGATTTTTCTGGAAACGATTTCCTTGAGCAACGGCGGGAATTCCATTGTTCGCGGCATTATAACTTCCTCATAGGTGTCCAATGGTTTCCATTTGTACTCTTCGTCTTTGGGGATGAGCTGGTAATCCGCTTTGTAACTCGTCGAGTCAATCTGGACGAGCGACTTGTCTTTCCGTCCACGAAAGACTCTCTCGACGAGTACCATCACTTTACGGGGATCCTGAAATTTTATTCGTTTTATTTGAACTTTTACAGTTTCCAACGTTTCGTAGATAAATGTCTATTTTTTCGGAATTATGTCTCTGGAGTCTTTGACAATCGCCCGTAATTATCACTTTTCTAATTTTGCCGAATAAACACGAATATATCTTGATCGTAAACAAATACTCACCTCGTTAGGCATCGCACCCACTTTGAGTACTTTGAAATAAGTCGGCTCGGGATAACGTTGAAACATGTGTCTTATGATGATTCTTCCAACGCCGAAATTCTTTAAATTACCGAGAATCTCCCACAGGGTTTTCCCCTTGAAATCGGTTCTACGACCGATTAGTTTGATCGGCATTACTTTTGTTTGTCCAAGAAATCGGTGAAAGAATAGCAGTCGCTCGAAGAGACAATCGCTTGGTTTGAGGTTATGTTCCTCGGCAAGAGGTTATGTCATTATGTATGTATGTGTATGTACATGTGACCATCATAAGCATTATAAGATTATAAGCTTTCGATATTTTCGTAATTCATTGCGTTGGGCGGGCAGATACTGGTAGGGCTATTAAAAAACCGGGTGATTGGTAGTTTTCTATAAATAAATAATGCGTGAAATAATTGGAGAATAAAATTGTAGTCTCCTGATCATGAAGAAATTCGTTTCTATTGTTAATTTTTTGACATTGGGAGAATTGATGCGGGGTCGCAACGTTTATTCATTCCTGCGGAACTTCTCGATGAATATCCTTCAAAATCGAGGATCAATAATATATCGCGGAGTAAGTATCATTTATTTTGCTTATTTCATTTATTCAAAAAGTATCGGTATAACGGTGATTAAATTATTGTTTTGTGCGCGAATGAATTGATAATACAAATGTTATAATTAATCCTTCGCCGGTTTGAGCGACGGAACAGCAATATTTCTATGCTTCGTTTATTATTTAATAAATGTATCGTTTGTGTTAAATTACTACAAAAATGCATTATCGAAACGCGAGAGTAAACGATATAAAAATATGTTTTCGATTGAAGTTTTCTAAACTTCCGAAAATCACAGACAATTCGTACAACACCTAAAATAAATTTGAACGAAATTTCTACAAATAAATTGTCATCGCAACGAGGTATATTACTACGTTATTTTCACGGTTAACGAACAAACCAAAAACGTATATAGAATTTTGGCACGTCGTTCCTCCAGTACGAGGAAAAAGTACTTACTACCGAATAAGACTTGCAGTTTTGAGAAAATTTGATCCTCGGACACGCTGCGATCACTTCTCGCATTCTTTTTCCTAGTCATACATAACTATGCTACTTCATCGTTTCACGAGCTTATTTAGAAAAAATTGTTATCGTTATTAATCGTTACTTATTGTTTGATATACACTTTTCCCCTCAATACTCGGGCACTCACTCCTCCACCAAACAAAATCTTAATTAACACCGTGTGCTTCTAATGTCCGCTTATTTCATCAACACAATCATGTTCAACTATCCAATAAAAAACAGTAAACAGTGTTTCCCGCCAAATCCTGCCCGGAGCGCCATTTCCGGAAGCGCCACTGAGAGAAAAAATAGAAACAACTTTTGATTTGACAACAAATTTGAAGTCGAACTCTTCCGTTTCCTGTTGCAAATAATATCGATGCGCATGAACCATCCGGAGTCGTTTCGGAACTTCCGTCCCATAATCCGAACGTTCGTAGAGAAAAAAATCTTGAAACCCGAACCTTTTCTGCCGTTCTGTTCCCACGTAGATATTTCTCCTTAAATAATTCGTAAAGACTGTTTATAAGGTTTAGAAAACGTATAAATACTATTCATGGAGGTTGTCATGAAAAAGTGAGTGCGATAAGTCCTTGGGCGAGAGAGAAAGAGTCAGAGAGTATTTTGTGGAAGTTCGTATATGCACGATGACCTTGGAGATTATAAATCGCTATGTTATCGTCGCATGGTTCGTCACTTTTTCTCCCGTTTTCCTCGCTTATTGGCAATTATATTTGAGTGTATATTTTCTATCTACAAATTCGCTTGGCTACCGTAAAAAGACGTAAAGGCCGTATCGGAGCTGACGCTGAGAGGTAAGCTTGTGGCTTCCATTGTTTCGCGCTCGCTGCCTAATGTCGAAGCTTTTATATCGAGTGTACCGCTCACGGCGGACATTCCGGAGCTTGTCGCCATTTCCACTTCGCCACCGTCCGGATGAGACATCCGTCTCAGAATAACGTCACTATAATCCAATGAAAAAAGTTGAAATTCGTTAAAAATGCAGAAAAATATTCGATCGTAACTTTTGAGAATAAACTATTACCTGTAATCGGGAACAGGCGCATCGACTTGTTGTCTCCTCGAGTTCGATGACATTGGCGTCCTTTTGATCGCGTAAATAAATATGCCGGTCATCGTGAGCGTGTACGAAAGGAAGTACAACGTGTGGAACTGGAAACACGAAACAATAAAAGAAACAATTACTTATCTTTCTATTTTCATTGCTATAAAAAAGATCGACCGATAAATCGTTTTTTTTTCGTCATAAAATTCTTCTTATTTCGTACTCTGTACTGATGTGTGAGCATGCCGATGAGGACGTTGAAAAAATCAGCTGTTAACAAAGCCAGCTGCAGTGCTGTTGCCCCAGACTCGAATAATATCACAGGGACCAGTGAGAAAAATACGAATTGCGTTATGCAATAGAAAATTAGAGCCGATATTAAAACCGGTGCTGCGACGCCCCAAGATGCTGATTCGATTTGTAAACGCTCCAGTACCGCTCTTGAATGAGAGAAAAATGCTCGAAGTATTATTGCGGAATATCGTCAATGGAGTCGCATGCGATTTCTCGTCAATTCTTACTCTTCCCGTCATTATTGGAATAAATGAATAAAATGATAAAGATAAAACCGATATTTTGACGAGAGATTTTTCGACTCACATTTGTATGCAGCTGAGAATTGTTCCGAAAAATCCAATCATCCCAAGATATTCGATTATATCAACGGTCTTGACAGCCAGTTCCTGAAGGACTGTGATGACACTGAACAGGACAGCTCCTCCAAGACAAAGCATGTCACCGACCAGTTGATTTTTTCCTAAGACCCAAGAAATCGAAATTAAACATTAAGGGCCTACGTACATGGTGAAAAATCTTGAAACTCGATTATTGCATAGAATTTTTCTTTTTCAAAAAGTTCCTTTTTCTCTATCGTCCTTCGGCGTTTGACCTTGATGTTGTTATTTTCAATATATTAATTATTATCGATACACGTGATTAGGCTATGGAAAAAAATGATAAAACTTGCCATTTGCGCTGAGATCTTTATTGTCGTCGATGCCAGCCCAGACGAGGCATCCAACGCCCATGAGACATACGGAAATGCCAACTATATGGACCATTCGATATCGCACACCCAGGACAAGACACGAAAGGGCCAAGGCCACTGGTATGGCCACGCAATCTAAAAGCTTAAGGGGAACGACGACTTTTGTAAATTTTTGGGTTCTTTTCTTTAGATGTTCAATACTCAGTGTATGAACGAAAATTTCTTTGTGGTTTTTTGTTAAATTGTCTTTTTTTTTTTTTTTTAAATTGGTAAATAAAATTTTGCATGAATATGACGAACCTGGATACTAGCCAGGCTTGTGAATCGATGAGAGGAAGTGATGAGAGTATTCGCTTCGACGTCGATCAGGGCGAGGAGTAAATATCGCCATCCACGAGCTTTTATAACGGACAACAGTCCGTTTCCGGCGCCTCTGCATGACATCCACGTGGTGTAAACGAGACACATCATCGCATAGTGCGGCAAATTTTGACCTGTTCGAGCAGAAAAAACAATTGACCAAAAATTGATTTTTTATTTTATCCGGAAATGGTTTTGAATGAACAAAAATGATTGACCTGTTGGTAGACCCAGTTTGGAGACTGTGTTTATGTGATGATTCAATTGGGTCATCGAGTAAAGGACTATCGACAAAAATTGCCCAAGGATGATGGTTCTCCATACCGACCTGTCAAAAACACATTTTTTGTTAACTCAGCATCAAAGTTTATGAGAATTATTTCCTGTAGTCCCATAAATAATTCACAGGGACCTGGGGGAATCGCCGGAAACTCCAAATCTACTTTAAGGATTCGTTAAAAAGGAAAATATTTGTTGCAGGACTTGGATATAAAAAAAAGTGCTCAAGATGGTAATAATTAAAAAAAATCTCCGTTTTTTAATAATGCAAATAAAAAAAGAGAATGAAGATAAAAATAGAATGATTTTCTGAGTACAACAAGCAAGGATTCGGCTACCGGCCGCAAGCGGCTCGAAATTTTTAGACAAAAAGAAATAATTTTCCATGGTTTTTGCAATTTTCTTGAATGAGAAGAATGACGTAGAAATAAATTTGAAAAAATCGTGTAGTCACGAGCGTTTGGAAGAGTCAATGATCGGAAAATCTCGTAGTAAACAAGGTCCGCACTTTGACCCGGGAAACACCCCTCGTTGAGAGAGAGACCGGATACACGCCGCGACAAAAGAGTAAAAAAAAACTTGAAAAACAAAGGAACGTTCGGATCTTTGGAACGGAGGGTCGACGAAGAGTCGGCGAAATTCACTCACCACTGGCTCAACTCGGATATGTAATTTTCGATTTTGTCGCATATTCCATTCCTTGGTTGCATATTAGAATTTTGATTACAATAACGACCGCCCGCTGACACTCCCATGCAAGGGTGCATTTTCACCCGGACTCACGGACGACGGCGTGACCACCGAGGCGCTTGCGCACGACCCCATTATTCCATCCCCTCACAAGAGACGTCACGCGAAACTTCACCCTCCAGTCTCGAGCCGCTCGAGCGAGTCTCCGCCACCGAGAACCCGCTCCGTTTCCTTATTTTGTTTCTTTTTTCCCGCGCCGAACCTCCCGCGAATCCGTTTAACAAGCTCGACGTTCGCCCAGTACGATTCCGAGTCCTCCGAATCGAATCGTTCCCTTGCCCTGCGTGGGCACTCGAGCGCAGACCCTCAAAAAAGTAGCGACGAGTAAAATCCAAATTTGCTGACGTAACGTAAAGCAGAAAGTCAATAAAAAATTCTCGCCAACATAATTCTCGAGATACGACGTCGCCAATAAACTTTCGCCATTCATCACGCACCCGAAACTATGTCCTCCCCCAATTATGTCGAAACATATTTTTTACCTCCAATCTTCACGACGTAAGGATCGTCAATTGTCAATTTTTTCAATAAAACCAAAAATTAGTTTTCCGTTCCATAAAATACACAGAATAACTTGATCAAAATGATGAAAAAAACATGAGCCACGTCGATGGCGTATAAAGCTAAAAATTACAGGATAAAGAGACTCTCCCTGATGAATTAAAAAAAGACAATCGTTAGTTCTGCCGAAGAGTTTTATTTACAATATATATTGACAATTTTCCGATGATATATTATGGATAAACTCAGTCAACGTTATTAGCGATCAAACGATTTTGCAATGGAAGCGAGATTTCGCATCCCCTTATAAACATTGGATATATTTAACTTATACAATAATTAATAATTATTATTAATAATGATAATAATAATAATAATAATAAAGATAATTTATATTTTTGATAATCGTGATGCCGGGTGTCAGGATCATGGGAAATGAGAACCGAAAAGTATGTATTTTCGCCTAACCGCGACTACGAGAGTGGAGGAAGATTTTTTTTTGAAAAATTGTTAGCGAAGACTCGAATTGTCGAGATGGAAATTTTGCGGGTTAAGTAATTTGTGCACTTTTCGTAAATTCTCATTCTTCGAACAAGATCTACTTGGAGTTGGAAGAAAAAAGTAAGAATTATTATTATTATTATTATTATTTTCGAGGGCTATGCACAATCGGCGATAAATATTTTCCAATTATTTTGGCTATTGGTTTCATTTCCCTCTCTTATTCGTCATCCGCACCGTTATAAAGTTGGAAAAATAGGTAAATTTTTAACGAGGATAGAAAAAGAGACGTCGCTCGCCTCGATCTCGTCAATTGAGATTTTTTAATATTGTTTTTTGATTATTTTTTCATCGGCGACGTCTTACGTTCGCTTTGATTCTCGATTGGTCTATTTTTTAAGAAGATTCGCTCTATCTATGCATTTGCCTAGGGTTGCGATCGGTATGTATGTGTGTGTCTCTCTCTGTGTGCAGTTTTTCGTCGATTTTGGTTGATTTTTTTGGTTGGGATTGCAAAAAATGAAGGATCGCTGGATTTAAATCGCGATCGATCGCCGAACGGAAATTTCCTATAGTTATACTTTTTATCATTTATACTCCTAGAAAACCACGAGGTAATTTGCTGTGTGACACGATAAAAAATCTAGAGGTTTAAAAAGTTGATTTTTTACGTGTTTTTTCTTTCGTTTATTTTTTATTTTTTTTATTATTAATTGTTGTCCAATCGGGTTTTCGCGATTTTCGCTCGTCTCTCCTTGGACTACAGACTTCCATTTTTTTGTCCCGTTTTGTTCGTTCATTTGGTGAGTTTCTTGTTTTTTTTTTTTTTTTTTTTTTTTTTTTTTTTTTTTTTTTTTTTTTTTTCATTTTTTTAATGCCTTCTCAAGTCTACGAACATCTTAAGCCCCTTCTGCCTCGTTCTGCTTACGGATTCAGT